>JASGXE010021508.1:0-13142 GCA_030068105.1 Sinentomon sp. SZTP_YWyxl
TTATGTCATCTTTATTTCTTTTCTTTTTATTCTTTTTAAAAGCCCTCTTTTGAAGTGCTTTGCTTCCTTCCTTCATCCTTTTTTCTCTTTCTTTTTTTTCTCCTGTTTTAGATAATAAACGAATGTCAAGGTGAGCAGTTGGATGAACTGTGGTAGGTACCTATGGGATGTCTGATGAACTCAGCAGATGACACGGAATGAAGGACGAAGGAGGTGTAGGTAATGACGATAACCTCGCCCAGAGGATGATTGATCTGACGCTGAGCCAATGATGAAGGATTTGTGATCACTGCAGTGTGTTTGGGGACTGACCAGGTGGAATGGAGGAGACTGGATCGTTCCCTTGGAATGGACTGATTTGGTAGAAGGGAAGTTGTTCTTTTTGTTTTGTTTTTATCATTTCTGTCGGTTGTTTCTTCTTCTTGAGGTCTGGCGAAAAGAAGCCGTAAACCTTTCTTGAGTCTTGAGTCAAAAGACAAAACAAAAACACCGGACCTGTCAAATGGCATGCAAAATTCACCCTCGTGAATGTGGTTGGATGCACTTCTTCCCTGTTCCTTTATCCATCTTCGAAAATGTTTATTTCCAATACGAATTGCAGTTGTTCAAGGACGTTCCACATGACAATTGGGCTTTCTTTCAAAATCAAAAAAAAAAAAAAATCAAAAAGACTGGGATATTTCAAAGAAATGGCCGGCCTTTGGCATACTGCTACTCTTGCAGGCAACTTATGCACATTTTCACATTAAAAAGGAAAGAATAACAAAATTCAGCATTGCCATTTAACCAGTCAACGAGAATATTCTCGAAACTGGAAAGGATGGCCATCGGATATATTTTTTACTCCTGACTGTACCAATATATTTCAACATAAAATTTGTGCAAAGGGCTTGCTGTCTAAGTTTAGCTGCTGGAGGGGGTGCAGGTATATATTTATGACCATTCAAAGTGATGGCTGTTGTTAGGCCCCACCAAAAACCATGTTGTTCCTAATTTTGTTTTGGTCACACTTCAAAACCAAAATTCTGCATTGGTATTTTTTTGTCCAGACTTCTGATTTCCTGTTCACTATTCCACTCTCTGAGCAGGTATACAGGGTGATTCATAAAAAACCAAAGTGAAATCTAAGTTTATATTCGTTGTTGTTTGCTTGCTTTTAAATTGATTTTTCTTTGTTCATATTTTTGGCCAGGCAAGTTTGTTGCACAATATCATGTTGATGATGTTTATGAAGCACAGATAACTGGCAGTAATGGTACAATTTAGTGACATCGAGAGCTCTTTCATGGTGGAGCTTTTATTTCCGCAGTTATGTTCATGCTGTAATGGTGGCGTCAGTTTATCCTTGGTCAAAGAAGCATTTGTTGAGTGTTTCCACAAAGAGGTGCCGGCTGATTTGTGCATTTATGAACTGGTTGCGAATTTCAGAAACACAGGCTCCGTTCAAACCCCAACAGAATCCGCTCAGATCGGTCGAAGACTGCCAGAACCAAAGAACGAATCGTTGAAGCTGTGAGGCACATCGAGGAAGACACAAGAAAAAACATTGGAAGGCACGCTCAGGAAATGGAGGTATCCTTTTCGAGTTTGCAACACTTGCTGAAGAACTTGATGCCTTTTCATTGTTGTATTCACTCTCATCAGAGCAGGCTCTGAAGTTGATTTTGGACAAAGATTACAACAATTTTGCAATCTCATAATGGCAGCGCAAGAAAATGATGTCGCTTTGATTGCGCAAACATCTGGTTCTCAGATGAATGTCATTCATTTGAGTGGAGTGGCCACTTGAATCGCCAAAACACCAGCCTGGGGTTCTGTTCTGTTTTTTGTTGAAGCGCTCAACAAAAACTTCATTGTCATTGGATAAACAGGCGCCTCATTGCATTAAGCCCACATCCATGGGCGTAACTGCAAAATTAAATTTCCAGTAAAAAAGCTCTCTCGATGTCACTAAATTGCCTCATACCTGGTAATTATCTGTGCTTCACAAACACCAGCTAATGATATTGGCAAACAAACTGTCCTGGGCATAAAGATAAACAATGCAAAAACCAGTCAAACAGCAAGCAAACATCGACAAAAATAAACTTGCATTTCACTTTGGTTTTTTATGAATCACCCTGTAGAAACCCAATTGACAAATAATGCCGATGTGTCCTCCTCTACCCTACCCTCACCCTCCTTGCGGTCAACACCACAATAGGATCAGTTATATCTTCGAAAAATAAAATAATTTATCTCTCAAGGCAAAGCTCCAAAATTTATTGACACGTAATTGGAAGCAGCCTTTTCTCCCTCACCAGAAAAAGAATGAGATCACCAATTCCCAGAGATTTTTCACTGCAAACAAATCTAATACAGGATGTTCCAAGATGCTGCTCCCATTTGAATTCGTCCCGTTGAAGATGGTTGTATTATTCAGACAAATTCCCCTTTGGCTATTATTGGTTTGCGATGACGTCTACCATGATAGGTGAAAAACACAACGGAATTGAACCCTGGATATCAGTTCACAAACCAGATTTTGTGCAATGCATTATTCAAGGCATAGGTGAAAACGACAGAACAACTAACATGTCAGTGGGCAGGAACTCTGAGACACCCCATTGTAGAAGTTGCAGGGGAGCCAATATTCAAAGCAGGTAGAAACTGCCTACAAACGTGGAATAACAGCACTCAACTTATTGTGTGTTGACAAATGATATGCTTGGACACGCTCCATGCAGAAGAATATGTTCATCCAAGATAGGTGCGGCACTCTGCATGGGTTCGTCAGCGAGAACATGACCTTACTTAGCAACCGCAATAATTCATATCAAAATGCAATGAGGCAACGGCCGGAGCCACCACTGCCATCCAAAGGAAGTCATTAAAATGCGTAAAAATCCCAAAAGAGAAGAGGTAGGTACCTGAATTCAAGACAAAATGCAAGTAAAATTTGCTCCTTTATGATGGAGAGAACGCAGTGCTTTTATCCTCCTTGACAAGAGGTGCAACACCCCCGGAAAAAAGATACCTACTGGGTGTTGCCAATCTATAGAGTAGGTCTAATGCATATTGCTCTTTATTTAATGATGGAAGGCGGTGCTTACTCTGCCACAATTGTGGCAGAGTAAGCACCGCCTTCCATCATTAAATTTGAAATGCCCTCTGCAGCCATAAAAACCATTCGATTGCTCTTTATGTTGTATTGCCATGAAGGCTGTAAGATAGGATGTGACACATTGTTCAGCAGAATAGTGCGAATGGCTGCTGCGAAACAATGAACGCAAATCTACAAATGCGAGCAATTCGAGGGCTAATAGCAATCACTTTACCGGGGAACAAAAGTTTTGCCATGAAAATATTTTCCTGCTGCAGTCTCTCCAGCCAATGATGAAGAGAAATCGGCGTGTCTTTTGCGAATAGTGACTTTTTAGCAATGAAAAGTTTCCTCGTTGTGTTCACTGACATCTGTTGCTAATGTGTCCCAAATTGGTGCACCCACACCGTCTTTTTGAAGTTTTTATTCTGCAGGGAATCCGCAGTAATTATACAACAAAGAGCGTTGTGTTCAGCATTCTGCTGCGCCGGGTCAGCACAGACTGCACTTCTCCAATCTATTTCGTAAGGCGCTTCTGCCTTTTATCTCCCAATAAATGCTCTTACCGCCTTCACTTCCCTTCTCCCGTGCAACCGTTCCCTGCCTTTCACAACACAAACCATAAAGCTATGCTGCTCGTCCCTCTTTCCTTTTTCAAAAAAGATTGGCTAGGTACCTCATCTCAATAATATTCCTCATTTTTTATGGGCCTCTAGGATGTGCCAGGAATGATGAAAATCAAAGGATGGCCCCATTGTGCGCTGGTCCTTTTCCCACAGGTTCATAAAAATGTCCAAGTACCTACAACTCTCTTACCGTTGCATCAATCCTACTCCAATTTACCCTTCAAAATGAACATGGACAGTCCTTTGACGAAAATTGTGCCATTTGTCTACCTGCGTCTTACAAAGAAAAAATCCTGCTTTTTCCCAGAGTTCCAGTCAACGGAAAGAAAAATAAATGGGCAAAATCCCAGAGTTCCCGTCAACTGGTTAACCCAATCAAATATCCCTGGAAGTCCCATAGACAGGTTCAATGAATTTGTATGCCTGTGATGCAAAAGGCGCAAGAGAACTTCCTGTTTTGCCTAAACCTGCTTGTTCTTTGGGCACAATGATTGTTCGCCGTGTGGATGTTTGTCCGTGTGGGTGGGCGTTTGTCCGGTTCGATGTTTTGTTCTTTGGACAAAATTCCGTGTGGATGTTTGTCCGCGCACAGAACTCACAGCTGCACACCTTAGAATTTTCCCTGCCTATTTCGTGCAAGGCTTGGAGCATTTCTGATGTTGATGGACCAAACAAAAGGGAGGTTGCATGGACCCCCAGGCTATTAATGAAAAGGACAATCTGGCAGAAAGGGGTGGTTGCCTAGGCCCTTTGTGATTTTGACACACATAATTTCCGTCAGCATAAAACCAAAGATCAAATTTTCCAAAAGGCAAAAATCATGATTTTACACGAATCTCGGCAATAATTGGATAGATAGGAGTTGTGTGTCATGAGAAGATTTATCCATACCTGTCTATTTAATTTAACCACCATTGTTCAGCAATTTTTTCACTGACCTTCTTTATTCAATTCTGTGGGTGTTCCTTCATTTTTGGATATCAGATTTGCATTTGATCAGATTCTCGTGTTCCGTATTTTGTGGGATCTGCCAGAGTTCTATTTGGTGTTCTCTGCACGGTAATTGAGAAGTCATTCTTGGATAAAAATGAGCACTGTAAGTTTTATGTTGGGAGCCTACAATAAATTGCTTTTCATGGTTATTGATATTTGAATCTTTTGACAGATTTCAGAAATCACCTGCCCTGCACACATGCCTCAGAGATAAAAGGTCTTTGTCATTTTTGGCTGGGGTACCGTGATTGTGTTGGCCGCAATCTGTGGCATGTGCACACATTTTCACATTGTGATTCAGGGCATGCTTTTCCATGAAACATGGTTGTTGCTTGAATTTACCATGATTTTTACAGGGATGCTCAATTATATTTACTCAGACTGTTTGTATTGTTTACTTTTCCCTGTGAGGCGGTCCATGCCAAAATAAAATAGGAAGGTACCTATCAGGTTCAAAAATTTCGAATTACGGAAATTTCACAAAAACTTTGCACCTAACAACATTTTTGCAAGTGATGTCAAAGGATATTAAGGATGTAAAATTCCACAGTCTCGTTGCATATGAAATGCATCGGGTTTGAGTTTTTATTACTTGGCTAAAGCAAAATATAAACAGAGTTCTGTTGTTGTACCTACCTATATTCAAATTTGCAAGAACTGATTTCCTGCCTCCTGGCGAACTTTCCGCTATTTCATGGACTCATGATGCAACACACCACAAAATAAATTCAATACTACGGTGGGATAAACCTAATCTTATTCCAACAGCGAAGAGATGGAATGAAGCACAGCATGATTAGGTGCTCTTTATCTTTGCATTTTTATTTCTAGATATTTGGCAGTGACCAGTGCATCTTCCCTAAACAAGGCCCATCTCTTTACCATACCCTTCTGCATTGAAAGAAAAAGCAACAATTATTGCCAAGGTTTGATGAAACATTGAAAAACCACATGAAAGAAATCAGTGCTTCCATCGAGTAGGTACTTCATCCAGGAATTCCAATTTTGTGCTGCATACCTTTTTTGTACCGACTTAGGGCCACCCAGGGTTGGAAAAAAACGTGTTTTTTTAAAAAAATACATAAAAAACGTTTTAAACGTTTAAAACATGTTTTTTTTTTTTTTTTAAACGTTTTTTCTCCATCTGTTTTTTGCATTGTTTAAAACGTGTTTTAAACATGTTTTAAGCAGTTTTAAACATGTTCCAAAAGCTTCCAAGACTAATTTTGCAACAATTTAGTGACAATGGTACTTGAAAAAGGCAACAATAATGGTTTTATTGGTAAAACAACAGAAAAACGTTGAAAATTGAGTTAATAAGCAAAACGTGTTTCTTTTGTTTTTGCAGGTTGTTTTAAACATGTTTAAAATGTGTTTAAAACATAATTGTGTTTTAAACAAATTGTTTAAAACAAGTCGTGGTTGTTTAAAACATGTTTAAAACAGATTGTTTTAAACAGGATGTTTTAAACGAACAACCCTGGGGCCACCTACCTGTTAAAATGTTTATCTTGGATGCATATATTTTTTTCATTTTATTTCAGCCAAGCTTGCCCATTAACCCAAAGCCATATTTGAATTCATTAACGGGAAAGCCGGTTGTGGCTAAATTGAAGTGGGGCCATGAGTACAAAGGCTACCTGGTGTCAGTGGATTGTTACATGAATCTACAGGTAAGGGAAGTTTGATATTGGCATTTTGCATGTGGGATGACATCGCCCACCAAAATGTTTTGGAAAATGAATGCACCATGGACATTTCAGGACGCATATAAAGTAAATTGCTTTTTGAAGGTTTAGTTACTGACCATGAAGCACCACAGGAACCAGCACCTAACAAACTACAATTATTACAAGTGCGGAGCTGCCCTTTGTGTTTTTTGGTGCCAGGTTATCATTTAATCGATTTACACCAATCATTTTTCCTGGTTTAACTGCCGGCGCAACCGCAAATCCGATGAATCGGAGTAACCGCACCGTGAAAATAAAAAGAACAGTCCCCCAAGTGGGAGAAGTCGGGCCGATATTCCACATTGCATCCCAGATTTGAAAAAGCGAGTTGGTTTTTGGGTGTGGGTGCAAAAGGGAGAATTATTGAAGGAGGTGCAAAAATGGTAGGTACGGCAACAAGGCGAGAAAAAGAGAAAAAAAAATGTAAACAAGAACATACCATCTCAACACGTCGTTATTTTCATGAAGAAAAAAGAAATCTCCATCCAGTGGTTCGTCACAGTTGTCAAATTGCACAAAAAGTGACATCATGGTCACCAAAACAAAAACACATGTCCAAACATGATAAGTCACAAATTCAGTCATAAAATTCAATTTATTCGATTCGTGCAAGAATGGAAAAGAAAATTACCAATTAGGCAAACTAAATTTTTGCATTGACTACCTATGGGTCTGTATTCTGCCTATATGCCAAATTTAAACATGATTGCAAGCTACCTAGGTATCTACTATTTTTCTCTTTTTTCGCCTGCCCCGATCCTACTCACAAAAAAGCTTCGTAATTAAGCGAGATGTTGACTGCATTGAAAAATGAATGGGCTTTCTTCCAGTCAAACAAGGTTGTCAAGACCACTTGATGTTGTTTATCAAAATGTGTGAAACATTCCATAGATTAGGGCTGTGCGAATCGGCATTGAATCGAATCCCTCGAATCGAATCCATGTTGTTCGAATCGAATCCGAATCCATTGCCCAGTTTCGAATCTAATCGTTTCGAATCAAATCGTCCAAGATTCGAGATTTTCGATTCGAATCTTCGAATCGAATCAAGAGTCGCACAGTCCTGTGACTACTGGCTTTCTTTGAAGTAATTGCAATTCCCGATTCTCGATACAGAATGTATGTTGGCTGTCACCATTCGCATTTTGGTGCTGCAGGCAGAAGTTCCGAATTTTTTCGAATCCTACAAAATTCTCGAATCGAATCCTCTCGAATCGAAGCCCAAAAGTTTGAATCTCGAATCATCTTCGAATCTCATTTTTCCTTCGAATCGAAGCGAATCTCGAATCTTCGAATTGAATCGCACAGCCCTATCATAGATTAGAGGCATTTTTTATTTATTTATTTTTTTTTCGAACGTTAAAGGCACATTTGGCGATGCACCCCTGACAAGGTGCCACATTTGGTGTTAGCTTTTTTCTTTCAGGAATTGTGGCATGTTGTTCAAGCCAGGAGCATTAACCAAATGCATACTTGGTAATGATTCCATCAACCTTGCAGTTTTCCAATCATCGGTGCCTACTGCCAAAGCCGTCAAACACATGAATCAAGTGACATGCGTAATATCCAAATAAGAACTAGACGTCAGCTTTGGGAGTTTCCAAGTCAGACTCTTGGATTGCAGGGCAAGGTGAAGGGGAAACTCCTTTTTTCTCTAAATCCTAATCACCCTGTTTGACAATACCTGCCTCCCCATATGTCAGGGCAGGGTTTGACCCAGCCCTTGGCTGGTGGAGCCTGTAACACAGCTTGGAGGTCTGGACGTGTTTTCTCAGAGATGGTCTGACCCTTGGAACCAGTGGAAGGATCTGGTCTTCAGCTATGAGAGTCTGGCCTGAGGGCTGGGGGTAATCGCCTGCCTTCTCAATGGGAATTTGTTTGCCTTGTTTTTTTTTCTGTTTTTTTTTTTTTTTGTTTATTTCCACAAGAGAACCAGTTGGTTGGTCTGGGTAATTTTCAAAATTTCAAACAATAATTTCTTGACAAAAAATTGGGGGAAGGTATTTGTGGGTATTCCAATGTACAAAACGTTCGTTCACACTCTCCCGTTGAAGCGTTTAATTAAAAATAGGACTATTAGGCCCAGGTCGCGTCGAAATGTTCCTTTTTTGTGATTCTTTTTTCTGGTACCTACCCCTAATTCTTATTGCATTTTCATTATTGGTATAAAATGAAAAAAGCTAGTTGAGTTCATTTGAAACAACCAGAAGTTCAGTGCAGAAGTTCACTCAGGCATCCTCGTGAAAGACAAGGTAGGACTTTTTGGGGTGAAGATGCCTCAATGGGTTTGCGTGGGGAGGATGGAACTGGTGGGATCTGAGGAAACAGCTTCTGCAGGATGCCACCAGTGTATCTAAATAGGAAACCCACAGACATGCTTGCAATCTCATCTCAAATTTGGTCAAAATCTGCTCGGTAGATTGGCTGCAACTGCTAGGCAGGCACCAACTTAAACATCTTTGCCACAAACATATCCATGCACCACGACCTTGATGTTCGACTATAGGTACAATTCCATTTATTTTTCTTTTTTTGTAGCTGGCCAACACTGAAGAATACGTTGAAGGTGCTCGAACAGGAAACCTCGGTGAAGTCCTTATTAGATGTAACAATGTTCTTTATATTCGTGGTGTACCTGATGAAGGTGACGATAATGCCATGCGAGAGTAAAGGTGATTGGGATGGGTTATATCAGGCCAGTGTTTAGATGATGAAAATGTGCTGCAAATATGGAAAAGTGAATAGAGCATGTGTGAATTTGTGGTCATTGGATTTTATCATTCCTGAAAGCCTTCCGATTTCATCACGAACAATTTATTGTTTCGCATTCGTCTCTTGATTTGCAGTATGTAACTGCAAGCTGTCAGTCGAGAGCATTTGTTCAGCAGTCTGCTTCAATTTGTGATTCAGAGTGATGATTGCTGCTGGTTGACCTCATCTAACGAGATATTCCAGAGATGACATTTTGTACCATTAAAAGTATTTTCTTCTCTGAAGTTACAAACTTTATTTTTAATCTCCTGGTGTTCGAATGCTACCAAAAGTGCCTGCAAAAAGGTCAAATGTCGGTTTTTAATAGGCGAAAATGACCTTGTATTTTCAGAATGCATGGATTTATCAGTAATAGGTACCATACCAAAGAAAAAATTCCAGGAGCCAGTGGTCTATCTGTTAAGTTAGAGACCACAACTGGCAATAAAACGAAATCTGACCAGCTGAGCATTCCTGCATTGATCTTGCAGTGTGTTGCAGAGCCTGTGTTTGGCCAAACTGCTTCGTTTGCGCCAGGAAAAATGAGCCAGGTGAATTGAACATTGTAAACACTTCTTAAATGTTTATTCCTATTCGTAGTGCCCATCAAGACACTGGGACGTTAATGTAGCTCTATTTCGGGGTCAACTTCAAGTAGACTCAGATCACAGTAACAACTTGGTCATTTTCAGTCACTTTCAGACACATGAAATATTTATTTTTCAGACTTGAGAATGAGTGATCACAGAGAATTCTCAGTCAAAAATGGAAAACTGGCATTTTTGGTGTAAAACTAGCTGGATTTGCACCAGGAGAATTTTGCTGGCAATCAATCAACTTGTTCAAAAATATTTGGTGAAATACTGGGCACCTCTTTTGGCAACTCGTTCATTTTTTACTGATTTTTGCTCATATTTTCACACTCTGTGGGACCATAAAAAGTGACTTACGTGCATCCCTCTAGCTCTCACCATTCAGTCACGATCACATAACTACGAGTATGAAGATGGACGGGGACCTTTACATAATGAAGAGGTTTTAGGGGGCTCATTTTCTTTATGCAGCAGAATTCTTGATCGGTATCTACTCAAAATTTGCTATGTTACTCTTTCCCAATTTGAAATTTTTGCTCCGGTACCTTAGGCTTCTTGTTGGTAACGCTTAAAAAGGTTAAAGATGTACGGTATGCAAATTTCCATCATTTCATTGTCTCGTATGACTGAGAAATGTATTCTAGAGCTCATGGGGTGTGCTAAAATGGAAACAAAAATATACTGGTTGAAATTTCAATTATTCGTAATTTTAGATGGCAAAATTCTTATTTAGGTGGTACATACATTCTCCTGATTTTGCACACAACTTTTGAACCATTGGGGATATCAACAAAGAGTTTTCCCTGTCGTCCGGCAAATTTGGCCACATCCAAAATTGACAAACTACCGATGCTCACATTACCTACCTACATTACATGTACCTAGGTAATTATTGTGAGGTAGGCCCTACTCCTTAGAATGCCTTGGATGCAAAACTTTATCTAACACCCCTCCAAAACCATGGCATTCTTTCCTGACATCGATTCAAATTTCCACCTTTCTCAAGCAATTATTACAAGAAGCTCAACTTTGTTTTAAAGTGTGGTCTCTTTTGCCAAAAATTGGGTATGTCCCCCAAGTTATTTTTTTTTCCTGTTATTTTTTGCCGCTAAATTATCTAGATGATTTTGGTGAAGATTGGACAGTCCTACCAGAACCCATTTGAATTTTTTATCGAACAGTTCTGCCATTACCCATTTGATTTTTTTTTTTTTTTGAAAAAGACAATGAGTTGCATAAGCCAGGTTAGATGAGCCTGCGAATGTCTCTGTCATTTGCACAGTCCTCTTCTGCTGTGTGTCCAAGATAATTTTCTGAATTTTGTGTGATATTGAATTTTTGCTGTGCTCGAATTAGGTGTAGCTACATGAATAATTGCAGGAACTGGCTGTGCTGTTCAATTCCTTTGAACAGTGGAATATGAGGGACACTGGCTACCATATAGGGGCCTACTGCTTCCAAATGGACAAGAGTTATGGGTTGCATATTTTTTGATTAACGCCAGTAAACTGTTTGGTTCGTTTATCTCCTTTGAAACATCCATACATTTTCTTCAGAGCACAAAACACGAGATATCAATTGCTTGTAAAGTGAGTATCGCAAGGCTGATGCTGGTGTGGTGTCCGTTGGCACAAAATGTCCATCGGATATCACAAATAAGTGAGCAAAAATGATCAAAATTGCATGCAAGGTATCGGGACGATGAGCCCACGATCATTACTTTTGAATCATGCCACGTTTAACAGGCAAGAAAAAGTAACAAGCAAGTAACAAGACCTGATGAAAGAGGCATTTCAAGCTAGTTTCACGAAAAATGTGTGCTATCACACAAGATACTCCATGTTCAAATCTTTTTTTGGTTTCAGGATCTGTATCTTCTTAATATTCAAAGTGCCATTGGGATGACCCCCTGCTCCAGGCATACTAGGTAGGTATGGGTGCCCCGTGTGCTGGTTGCAGGCATTTTTTTAATTAATGGGCTGTCAGAGCCATGCATCTCCATTTTGCATTTTTTGTCTGTTCAGTGTGATGTTTCATTTGTGTGAAAAAGAGTGAGGTCTTTAGCTGTTCGTCAAGGTACAAAACCATTGACCAAATGCACAGTTTCTCAATGTTCGTAGGTACCAGGAAGAGCCATGCTATGCCACTTTTGTCCACAACAAAGTGAGGCATGTGAAAAAAAACCATGAAAGTGGCCAGCGTACAAGTGTGGTTTTGTCCCCTTCATAATGAACATCAGCAGGTCTATGAAGTAGTTTCCAGTGTGTTTTATTAGGAAGTTAGGCCCCTATTTGGCAGACAAAACTGTTATTCACACGTTGCAAAATTTGTTCATATGTACATTGTCTTGCGCCTATCTCCTGAAGCATAAACTCTGCATGCACTTTTCACACTTTTTATTTCCTTTTGGGCCAATTTCTCAATTTCATAAATTTTTTTCATTTTGGGGGAATTTGTGCTTGTTGTACAAATTTTTATCTTTGGGTGGAATTTGTGCTTATTGTTTTGGGTGGCAATCAGAAAAAATCCTCTTACACAGCCATTTTATGGGTGAATTATGTGCAAGAAATGAAAAGAAGAGAAGTCGTTTTATTGGAGAAGAGGTTTTGGAAAAGTGCGATTATTTTGCAATGAATCAAGTTAGGATTGTAATTTTTGACATCCAATTAGAACGTTCATAGTTCAATCTCCAAAATTTCATTTCCCAGAATTTTCGGCTCTTCATGGTTCGGAATTTATTCCACTTTGAAAATTCCAAGATTTGAAGGTCAATAACTCTCTTGAAACAAAATGGACAAATGTTTGTCCAACTCTCATTGGACAAAAACGAAATTGATACCCACTTGAAATCAGCCAATAAATTTTGTGAAAATGGAGCAAATTGGGTGATTTAAATTTTTCCGCTGTAGCGAATGTGTGAATTGGTGAGCTTGTCGAAGCTTCACTTCAATTAAAGTTGATTACCTGTGAAAGCGGATTCAAAAAGATGCCGAGTTCATGTATCAAAGCTCACTATTTGGGTCGTATTAGCCTATTGTTACTCCTTCCTGAGCAAGATTGCAGAGACCTGGTTCTCAGATGCTGCAGTTTCCTGATGAAATGTGGACTGGCTAAGGGCCAGTAAAACAGATGCGATGTTGATACAGAAGTGATTGCACAATTCTCTTGCCGCCATGAATCAAAGCTTGCTTGGTCAGCAGAAAGGAGTGTGGCTGTTGCGACTGGGTTTTTCTTGTGTCAAACTTCAACTGCACGTGGGTGAATTCAATCCAATCCAAGCATGAGAAGACCTGTTTATGTCTTTTGATGGATGTCAGGTGATTTTCAATGGTTAAATTACTTCTGGCCAATTCATTTCTCCAGTGATT
>JASGXE010021512.1:0-20700 GCA_030068105.1 Sinentomon sp. SZTP_YWyxl
TTCCAGCGACCTTTCTTGGAGCATAAGTCACGTCAACTCCACTTTTTCTAAAGCAAATAAGTCCCTTGGTTACATTAATAGAACGTTAAGAAATGCCTCGAAGGAGTACCGGCTTAAAGCTTACAAGAGCCTAATTTTGCCCCAACTGGAGTATGCATGTGAAGTATGGGATCCATTCCTGGCTTCTGATATTTCACTGTTGGACAAGATTCAGAGACGAGCAGCTCGATTTATTTGTCAGAATTACGTTTGTGATGCAAGCGTCACGGATATGTTAGAAACACTTGCCCTTCAAGACCTCCCTTCCCGGCGCCTTGAAAGAAGGCTTAAACTCTTCCAGGCCATAATCCATGAAAGCGTCCGAATATCCCTACCAACATCATTTTCTATTGTCGCGGAGCCCAGGCGCACTCAACACATTTATCATGTGGACTTTCCTTTCACTGATTACACAAAGCATTACTATGGTTTTTTTACGCGGACTGCTCATGAGTGGAATTCCCTGCCACCAACTTTTCCGTTCCTCTGTAAGCCTGCTCCACCGCTTCAGGTATTGCACTAGATCTTCGTTGTTTTATTTTAACAATTCTTGTGGTGTTTTTTTCTGCAAATCAATTCCCAATTATTGTCATTGAATTGATATTCTTTTTTAATGTTTTGATAAGTAGTTTTAAAGTTCTTTATTAGGTCTTTGTCGACTAACCAGTGCATTTTGTTAGTCGTTAATTTTGAAATAAAAAATAAATAAAAAATAAATAAATAAATAAATAAATAAATAAATAAATAAATTAACCAAACGTTCCGTCTTGCATTTAGCCTGCGTGTACATCCCGCCTTGCTTACCTGCTGGTTGTCCAACTTTTGATTCAATTTTCGATTCTATTCAATCGCATGCTGTGTTTGGCCATAAATTTTTATTGTGCGGTGATACGTATAACTGCCCCAGCCTATTTCATCCTGTCAGTCATGTCGCAACAAACTCTGCGCTGAACGCAAATGATAACTTTGTTGACCATATTATGTCTACTTTTTCCATGAAACAACTTGTTTGCCAACCAACTCGAGTCACTCCCACGTCAGACACCGTTCTTGATTTAGTATTTCAAAATTTCGAAAATCCGCCCCTGTCTGCAAGTATCGTTCCTGGAATTTCCGATCACGAGGGTGTGCTTGTTACTTATCCACGATTGCAGAGTGGTTTTAATAACCAAAATAGGAAGCCGAAATATGTGTACTCCTCTTTTATTGAAATAATGTAAACTGAAATGCGTTGAATAAGGCACTGTTGACCAATCCCCTCTTTTTTGAAAACTGCATTCAAAACATGTCATTAAAATGACGTTTGGTTGTCATTAAAAAACACCACTTCATTGCCTAGGCAGCTTTCCCACCATTCGCAAACGCACCAATCCTAGATTTCCTTCTGTCAATCATCGACTGCACTATTTACTACGCAAAAAACGCAATTTATTTTTCAAAAGCAAACGCAACCCTCTCCCACAGACTAAAAATGTCTATGAAACCCTAAAAAATAAATGCGAAAGGCTAAACTCGAATGATAAAAAGATTATTCAAAATATATTTCCAAAGCTTTTCAAAGCCACCATTCCCGGAATTTTTGGCGCTACTTAAAATCTTTCGAAAAGAAGGGAGAGCTGCCTTCAATTTTTGATGCCCAAGGTAATTTATGCACAGGCCCTATGGATCGGCTCTAAATAATTATTTTGCCAGTATTTTTCATCGACCGAATGTTCAGCCTTTTCCCGTTTATGCACCTGTTTCTGCCAGCACCACATCATCAGCAAATCGACTCCCAAATGATATCCCAACACCAATTTTTCACCCCGCGATATAAACAGGTGTTTGCAACGATTGCAGGCTAATAAACCGGCTGGTCTTACGTTACGTTTGCTGAAAGGTCTTACTCCCTCCTTATCCATAAGTTTATCGACCTTTTTAAACAGGTACAGTATATTCGAGTTGAAATCCCTGATGATTGGAATTGTGCCTCAATTATGCCCATCCCCAAAAAAGACAACGCTCAAAACCGTATTCAGGGCTACCGCCCAATACCTTTCACCTGCTTGTGTTCCAAACTGTTTGAACGCCTTCTATGTCGCTATATTTTGGCTTTTCTGGATGACAGAAATTTTTCCCACCCGAATCAGTTTGGATTCCGCTGCAATCGCTCCTGCGAATCACAGCTGTTTCTATTTGTCGATAACCTCTCTCGCTCACTCAATAGCGCTATTCCTATCCATGCAATATTACTTGACCTGGAAGAAGCTTTTGACCTTGTTCCCCACGAAAAATTGATTGAGAAATTAAATTTCTACAACTTTCCTGATCATCTGTGTAAAGTTATCTCCTCGTTCTTAACCAACCGAATGCAAGAGGTGAAAGTGGAAGATTGTTTTTCTCCCCTTGCAAAAAGTCACGTCCGGAGTTCCCCAGGGCAACGTAATTGATCCTCTCCTATTTCTAGTTAAATCAACGATGTTGGTGATGGCATTAGCTCCCATATTCGGCTGTTTGCCGATGACATTGTTCTTTATAGAGGTGTATCCAGTGCTGACGATCATGCGGCGCTGGCAGCTGATTTGCAGTTGATTGTTAATTAGTGCGGAAGATCTGGCATGAAAATTAGAAGCGAGAAGTCCAAGATTGCTCCATTTGGTGTCATAGCATTCACGTGACTGTGGATCCTTAAGAAATTGACTCGAGATATTTTTGGCTTTTGCAAATCTGAAACTGTATTTTTGAACACTCGCCGATCACAGATTTCACAGATTCTCTAATGTTAACATTTCAGTTTAAAAGAAATTGGAAAGTGAGGAACAAATTATTCACCAACAAACAATAAGAATACGCAGAAAGATAAAAACTGGTTAAAAGCACTGTGGAAATGATTGGTTAAAATACGGATAAAGGACCAGGTTGAGCTAGGGTATTTGACTAGAAATGGTGGACTAGAAGTTCAGGTACATTTGTTGTTGAGGTACACCACGAATGTCGGGTGAAAGGTACACCACGAGTGTCAGTGCTTCGCTTTCGTAATGGTTGGAAATTTATGGTGAAGGAACACCCAATTTTTCCGAAGATATACACTCCTAAGAAGTTCTTTTCAGAGTGGGACAGCAGGGTCGTCTACTTCCCAGAACTGGCAAAATCGGGTAAAAAGGTTGACCGAATTTACTTATCTTCTGTCTAGAGTTCAGATCTCCTGGTGAACCTCCAGAGGTTAGTTTGGTGATTTGGACCGCACCGTATTTGGAGTATTGACCCTCGAGAACCCTTCGGTTGATAATCGCCGAAAGCGGTTGACGTATATCTCTCAGAGATGTCAAACCTTTTGGACGAGACAGTTAGATCTGCCGTATTAAAAAACTAAGAGGGAAAAGGAAAATATTCCTGTAAACCCAATTCTCTAAGAAAGTTCATTCAGTTTTCAAAACAATGTTTCGAGGGAGTTCCAATCTCAAAGTTTCCGTTCTATTCTCTGTGTTGCGGAAAATTGCTTAATTCAAAATAGCCTTCATGAAAATGACTTCATTCTGAGGGGTAGGTGTAAGAAGCGATCAATGGAAGGAACCAAAATCTCCTGGAAACAAAAGGAGCCTGTCATGTCAACCTTTAGATTGGCTCACACTCTAAAACAAAACTGGTTAATTTGAATCATCACATTTTTCCAGTTCTTAAATATTGCTCAAATAAATCTTCTCAATTTAACTCAGAAAGCCATTTGAAGCTGTCACCCATAACAGTGTTTTAACACACACTCATTGAACCTCATTTTGTCATGTGACATTATTTCGTCTTTTAAGGGATGCATTAGAAATGGCCAATAAAATGGTATTTGCAAACTTGCGACATGGTTGTTCTCTTTTTCCATGATCCAGTTGAAAGGTTAGTTAATATTTTAGTGATCTTGCTTCACTCAAAAACTTACACCCTTCAAACTGTTGTCGTAGTTTCCGGGGTTTTGATGATGTAATCCAGCAATTACGTATTAGCAGTAGCTAATTTAGTAATAATTTAGGAACAAAATCCTGTTTGAATCCTATGGGAAAAATTAGATATGGCGTTAAAACCTTTTGCGATGGTGGCGACGATCACAAACACACTAAAATTCTGTGAATAACTTCGTAAAATCGGAACGAACACGAACACACTAAAAACAGTAACGGTAGGCCTTTTAAAATCTGGACGCAACACTGACACATTAAAATCTAAGAAATCACAGCAAATTATCACAGATATGTTACGGAAACCTTTGGTAATTGCTTTGGCACAAGAATATCTGGCTGTTCACGCATGCAAAATCTCGGTTAACCGACGTTTTTGGTAACCTTTTTGGTAACTTTTTTGACCACTCTAAGAAAATCTCGCAAATGCATCTTCGGAGAACCCGAGTTAACCCAACTCCAAAAAGCACTTGAAAGTGTTCAGAATGAAAGTGTTAAGTTGGGAATGACCTCGAATACGAAAACGTCCAAGCAAAAATTATCAGCTCCTCTCGTGGCTCCACGACCAACTCAAAACACGCAAACAAATGAAATGAGCGCCTGAACTTCACGGCCCCGATTGCCTGTTTTTGCAATAATCTTTTCAGCGTGCTCGCAAATTATCAGCCTTTTTACACGATTTGCTGCTTCAATTCCTCAGTTTGTTTATAGTACAGGGTTCACAGAAATTGCCGAAATGCATTAGTTTTTTGTGGAGGACTTTTCATTTTGGCGGATCTGTCTCGCCATAGTGTCCAAAACGTCACAGGCCCTTGTCACTACTCAATACTCCATGACCGTCTGTAAGCAGTTCCTCATGTTAAATATTTGGGAGTTACGATTTGCAAAGACCTATCCAGGAGTAGGCATATCCAGAAAACAGCCAAAACAGCCTCAAAAACTTGTAACTTTATTTTCTGGAATTTAAAATTGCGCCCATACCTCTGAAAAAAGCCGCTTATGTTTCTGTTGTTTTACCATCCCTTGAATATGCTTGTGCAGTGTGGCATCCGTTGAAAAAATGCGATATTATTAGTAAAGCATTGAAGAGCGTTCAAAGATGAGCAGCCAGAGCAATTTCGGGTAGATATGAGCGAACTGCCAATGTCACCAAGATTTTCACTCACCTTGGATTGCCATCGTTGCAGCAGCGGCGAGATGCCAATTGCCTTGAGTTTTTCTGACATCCTCACAGGTTCATATGATTTTTCTATTCCCCCGTGGTACACATTAAAATCTACCCAGCGCCGCCTGGACAATGGTCTTAGCTTCTATCACCCACTGGCTAGCAAAAAGAATTAGCCCACGCTAATTCTTTTTTCCATCAACCAATCTGAACTGGAACAGCCTTCGAAGGAATGCTCCACTGATTTCAAATTCTATGGCACGAATCTCCCGCACCAACCCAAACGTTCACAGTTGATTTTAAGTTTTTTACCCTTGACTGTGGTTGCGTGGCATTTTTAACTTGTCATTTTTCCTTTTTCTTTGTCCGTGTATGTGTGGTGTTGTGTTTGATTGCAATGCCGATCGTGTCACTGTTTTGTTGTTTAATAAATAAATATAAATAAATAAATAAAATTGGTGTGGCGCTGAAAAATTCGTTTTGCATAAGTCATGGATTAGTTAGGGGCAAAACTGCTGTTCCTTGGAAACAATCAGCGCTGCAATTGGTGTGGCGTAGAAAAATTTGTTTTGCATAAGTCATGGATTAGTTAGGGGCAAAATTGCTGTGCAGTGCTCCTTGGAAACAATCAGCGCTGTAATTGGTGTGCCGTTGAAAAATTCGTTTTGCATAAGTCATGGATTAGTTAGGGGCAAAATTGCTCTGCAGTGATCCTTGGAAACAATCAGCGCTGCAATTGGTGTGGCGTTGAAAACTTCGTTTTGCATAAGTCATGGATTAGTTGGGGCAAAATTGCTGTGCAGTGCTCCTTGGAAACAATCAGCGCTGCAATTGGTGTGGCGTTGAAAAATTCGTTTTGCATAAGTCATGGATTAGTTAGGGGCAAAATTGCTCTGCAGTGATCCTTGGAAACAATCAGCGCTGCAATTGGTGTGGCATTGAAAAATTCGTTTTGCATAAGTCATGGATTAGTTTGGGGCAAAATTGCTGTGCAGTGCTCCTTGGAAACAATCAGCGCTGCAATTGGTGTGGCATTGAAAAATTCGTTTTGCATAAGTCATGGATTAGTTGGGGCAAAATTGCTCTGCAGTGCTCCTTGGAAACAATCAGCGCTGCAATTGGTGTGGCGTTGAAAAATTCGTTTTGCATAAGTTATGGATTAGATATGGGCAAAATTGCTGTGCAGTGCTCCTTGGAAACAATCAGCGCTGCAATTGGTTGGCGTTGAAAAATTCGTTTTGCATAAGTTATGGATTAGATATGGGCAAAATTGCTGTGCAGTGCTCCTTGGAAACAATCAGCGCTGCAATTGGTGTGGCGTTGAAAAATTCGTTTTGCATAAGTTATGGATTAGATATGGGCAAACTTGCTGTGCAGTGCTCCTTGGGAACAATCAGCGCTGCAATTGGTGTGGCGTTGAAAAATTCGTTTTGCATAAGTTATGGATTAGATATGGGCAAAATTGCTGTGCAGTGCTCCTTGGAAACAATCAGCGCTGCAATTGGTGTGGCGTTGAAAAATTCGTTTTGCATAAGTTATGAAGATAGGCAAAATTGCTGTGCAGTGCTCCTTGGAAACAATCAGCGCTGCAATTGGTGTGGCGTTGAAAAATTCGTTTTGCATAAGTTATGGATTAGATATGGGCAAAATTGCTGTGCAGTGCTCCTTGGAAACAATCAGCGCTGCAATTGGTGTGGCGTTGAACATTCTTTTTGCGAATGTCATGAAGTTGCGAAATCATAAGTTACGTAGAGAGCTGAAATTGCGATGATGTAAATACAAGGCTGCGCTAATAAGTATTCCGGTAAAATTAATTATCGTGTACCATGGATTTGTTGTGGACGGGATTGGGAAGTTCCGCTCCTCGAAAAAAAAAAAAAAAAACACAGTTATGGACAAATCAAAACTGAGCTTTCAAAATATTGATTGCAATGGAGCAATAAAAAGTGGAGGGGAGTGGTGTGAAAGTAACAGGATTTGGTCCTAATTGATCCCTTTATTTACTTGATAAAGGCTTGATAATTCGTATCGGCTTTCATTGAAATGTACCTACTGTATTGCACATGGAAGTTAGAAGTCGCGAAACTCATGCTCATCACACAATGAAAGAGATTCTATGAAAATCGCCTGAAACCCGATGAGGCCACAGAAGTTGACGAGGATCTGCTCGAATGAATTGATGAAAGGGCAGAACGATTCAGGCAGAAAAAAAGGACGGGCCTGCTCTTTTCATTCGGATTGTTATCAGGAACTTTGAGTCGCACAATCAAAAGAAGAGAAGGCTTTTGTTGTTCGTTATTGGTAATGACTAAGAGAGACGCTAAACATTTCGTTTAGGATAGAAGAAGACGACAAATGGACTTAGGTCTAGAGAACTGGGCCAGATGGGACGGCATGCAT
Organism: Sinentomon sp. SZTP_YWyxl; assembly: GCA_030068105.1. Classification (NCBI taxonomy): domain Eukaryota; kingdom Metazoa; phylum Arthropoda; class Protura; order Sinentomata; family Sinentomidae; genus Sinentomon; species Sinentomon sp. SZTP_YWyxl. Next base: position 7,531 of record JASGXE010021512.1, read on the forward strand.
GGGTTCAGGGGGTCACCATGGGACGGGTGGGGTTGGGCGGGACGGGTGAGATGAGAGGAAGCGGCATCTATACTTTCTTGCATCAAGTTGCACAAAGCAGCAAAACTAAAAAACAATTCTCTTTCCCGTCCCTTTTTCTCTCTCTCTCTCTCTCTCTCAACCTTCTGGGCAGGAGAAGATCGAGGGTGACTTTGCGAACCGCAGAAGAAAACACAAAAGATTCCTTTCACCAGTCTTTCCACTCTTTCTTTCCTCTTTAATTTTCCGCCATTGGTTTTTTTCTCGATTATTTTCCGCCATGGGTTTTTTTCGATTATCGATTATAAAGGTCGAGCTTTCCCATACATATGGGTTCATAGCTACATACGAGTATATTCTGTATTTGTTGGGCCCATTGGATTCGAATATTCCCCTTTTCTTGTTCCACCTTGCCGGCTGAGCGGGTGAGAGGTCAGAGGAATTGCAAAAAAATAAGCGTCTTTCGAACGCGTGACAAGTGACAACAACTTCTGTCTCTCCACTTGGACTTCTTTTGTTGTCCGAAGTGGGAAATATCAGCACCTCTATGAAACAGACTGCTGCCTTCATTTTTTCGAAGAGGTGATTATGGTCAACAGACATGCTCAGTCCGCTCGTCATTTTCGCTGAAAATTTAAAAGGCCGTTTAAAAAGGCCGCCGATGTCATCGGATTTAATTTCTTACGAAAGTTTACAAGATGAAGATTGGGGGCATTTTCCGAGTTCGTGCTTTTGCTCACTTGTGATCTTGAGGCCAATTTGTGCTGGCAGCACTCGTATTTTTGTGCTCTTTCGCAGAGAACAGAAACAGAAAAACAAAAAGCAAACCAGAGTTTTGTGATGGAGCGGAAGGGAAGCTGTGCGTTCGTCACATTTTCGTTTTTTTACTTTCCCTTTTGCTTCAAAGCTGCATTCGGGGCAGCTGTGTTTTTTGCCAAAATATGTGAAGTTTTATGCGTGAATTTTAAGCGTAGTGGCATCAGGGGTGTTCAACTCGACTCTGCTTGCTTCTTCTCGTGCAGCAGAGTTGGGGGGCATCGGTCTATCCTACCACGAGAAATCCCAGCAGAGAAACCGTGGTGCCACTACCCTTGGCCTACCACGAGTACCTGGATGTGTGTCATTTATTCGTCATCATTCGACTGATCTTTGCTCCCGTTGGACAGCTGAACACATGTGACCTCTATGATCTTGGTATGTCTGCGTGTTCTGCCTTTCTCCTGAAATTTGGCCCATTCATAGGTACGAAGGTAGGTAGATACCTACCTATGCCACGTCTGTGTTGCGACATGTCGGAAATGCCCAGCCATCCACCCACAACGATTCGCGTCCAGTTCCGACTAGAAGCAGATCGGCACAGCAGAAGTGAATTATACCTGCACAAGCACACCTGTGACAACGTGATTCTAATACTTATAAGTGCCGTAACTCTCATTGCCCATCCCCGCCCACCGAGCGCCAATTTTCGCTCTTTCCCTTTCTCTGCCGTCGCGTCAAGAGGCCGGTTTTCCTGGCTCTGGTTGATTTGTGCGTCGCTGTGCATCGGCAATGAACTGTTTAATTTCTCTGGAACCAAATGACGGATTTTGATGAAATCTTCTGTGTTGGAAAGCTGAAAATTAGACCTTTTCAGGACTATAAAATTATCCCGAACTTTTCACGGGCAAACTTGAAAGTCATGTGGGGAAAAAAATATGTTCAAATTTTGATTTGATAAAATTTTGCGTTCTTGCCTAACACTTTCAATGATTGCGCGATTTTTTCCGTTATAACATGGTTTTCACCTGCGGAAGAGTTGTAGAGGAAGCCCTCAGCTATCCACAGACACCAAAATCATTGCACTTGAACACCATTTGAGTCTTTTTTTTTAAGAGAGAACGCGACGCGGAAGAATTCATTTTATTTTCTGCACAAAAATAAGCGGGGATGAGGCCGCGTCTCCCTTGGAGGCCGCGATTTTTCCCGTGGTAACATGATTTCGAGCTGTGGAAGAGTTATAGAGGAAGCTTTCAGCTTTCCAAAAATACCAAAATCGTTGAATTAGATCATCATTTGACCATTTTAATGGAGAAGAAACACGACATGGAAGCATTTTTTGTTTTCGACGCAACGAAAAAATAATTCTTCCATGTCGCGTTTTTTCTTCATAAAATGATGATCTAATTCAATGATTTTGGTATTTTTGGAAAGCTGAAAGCTTCCTCTACAACTCTTCCGCAGCTCAAAACCATGTTGCAGCGGAAAAATCGCGCAATCTTTGAAAATGTGAGGCAGGAACCCGGAATATTATCACATCTTAACTTGGACACTTTTGTATATCTCCAATATTTCAGCATTTTTCCAGCGAAAAATTCGGGGCTGTTATACACGTCCAAAATCGCACATTTTTCTGCTTTCCAGCAGAAAAATTCTGTCAAAATCCGTGAAACGGTTCCAGAGAAATTTAACATTCCGTGGGTGACAAACCGTGACCACCGTATAGTCGCAATGCATTTTACTTGTCGCAGTAGGCCACCGAGCGACATTCGCGCCTCTTGCGGACAAATAAAAACTGGCGACACCCAAAGCGACCAATTACGCCACTTATTGAGTATTAAAATCACGTTGCCTGTGAATTATACCTGCAGGTTCTATCAAGGCATCACTCCAACGACATCCTCGTTGGAGTGGTGCCTTGGTTCTATAGCCTACCTATACTTAAAATGACGTACGCAGCACTAACTCGCTGCATGGCTTTGCCCTGGGCGCAACAATCTTTTGTGGCCCATGTCATTTTACAGGCATCTGCAGCTGACTGTGCGGTGGAGCTCTCCATTGAAAAGGCTAGGGCGCAGATCTATGTTGAATATTGGGGAAAGAATATTTTGCTGATGTGGGGGACGAAGCCCCCCAGCCGTATACGAGTCCGCGGCAGCGCCTCGGCGGGGTTCCAAGGGACAGAGTTCCTGACATGGGGTTTGGGGGACAGAGTCCCAAGGAGGTGAAGAAAATTTTGAAATTGGAGTACCATTTTTGGTGAAACATTGTGGGTTTCCCACAAAAATCTTTATAAAAAAGACATTTTTCTGGGAGAAAAACAGCTTTCTGACTTACTCGTATGTGTGATTCGCAAGTTCCACAACCGTGAGAGTGTAGAACTCATGCAACTATCATCAATTATGAATTACAAATTACTTATTTGTGTATGGCGAACACGAGCGCGGTGAGGCGATGGCTGCTCTCGTCCAAAAACAGAAATATGACTCATTATAATTCAGAAACATAGAAACTGCGCACAAACACATCACACTGACGGTTGCTGATTAGAATAAAAAAATAAATAAAGCAAATTTCTTGGTTAAAGGTTGACAGTGAATTGCAGCGCAGATAGTGGGAGGATTTCCCCACTGAGTATCAGCAGTGCTGGTGCAGAGGTGGGTAGATAACTTAACACATGATAAGGAGGGATGAGGTGAGGGGTGACACATGATAAGGAGGGATGAGGTGAGGGGTGACACATGATAAGGAGGGATGAGGATCACTCACAAACGTGCACATCAACGACACAACGCTTGCATTTCCATTATAATAAAATTTCACATCAGGTAACTATGATTTTGGATAGGCAATTAGCCGATTCTACTCTACTTTCCATCTTTGGCGGAGAAAATTCGTGACTAAAATTTTGGGTGGGTGGAACAATTATTCATGACGTTTGAAATATTGAATGGATGTGCGTCCCCTGTCTCTCCAGGAACTGCGCCAATGGCGAAAACTCAAACCAATATTGATCAATCATCAATACTCGTCAATATAAGGTGGGTAAGTGGGTTCCTCCTTCTTGTGACAATAGGCCTAAAATGCATAAAATTAGATTCCTATACCTACCAGAGGTGCGACGATAATGTCATTTTCTGACATTCATTTTTCGCATGGTTAATCATTGACAAAGCTATGTGATTTAGATACTATTTCTAAATTCACCACAGCCGCTTTTTAAACTCGGTGATGAGGTTGGAGCGAAATCCTTGGAGATTTTTTTGCTTTCTTATTATTATTATTTCGGATTATTGGTTTTGTCTGTTCGGCGCTAATGTTCGATGCCTCTATCTATCTATTCTCTATCAGAAAGACCTGTCAAAAGATGCATTCCTTCAAATCTAAATCTCTAAAAATCCGTAAATGCATTCTTTAACCGACGAATGACACATGCATGCGGTAAAAAAAGAAAATCCAATTTCGGATTTTTGAGTAGTTACAGTTGCAGTCTCTTTCGACTCTGCGAGTTCGACAGGAGTCTGTGAGTGTGACTGATTTGTATAGGTGCAGTGCATGGGTTGGGGGGAGAGGAAAGCAGAAACCATCTGCGGCTGGCAGATGCATGGATGCTTTCAGTCCTGATGCATGGTGGTGAGAAATCTGATTTGTGCCAAAAAAGCCAAACGAGGAAAATTCGTACCTAATCGGAAAGACTCCCGTCGCGTCGCATCGCATCACATTTGACGGACGCCCGAAATTCAATCAGAACACACAACACAGCTCACAGACGCAGGACAGGCATAAAAAGGAATCGAAAAGATGTGCAATATACCTACACTGCCAATCAAAAGTCTTCGAACATGGGAGTTAATAATTAACTCAGGCGCCATTTAGAATCAATGGCATCATGGCCGCAAAACATCATGACACTCGTGTCAGGCGTGAAGTTGCACCAAAGCCTGTTGAAATTCGATGGCCCCTGTAATGATAACAAGTCCTTTAAAATGTCGCTTTATTCGAGTAGGTACTTTTGATGGCTCCGTAGGCCTACATGTATACGTAGATGGGTCAAAGCCAACACGGAATGGAAGGTATAGGAAAGGGGCTGAGTAAAAACGGAAGTGATGCGCTGTGGTTTTCTTTACAGATCTGTGCGAAAAGGCATGCACACTCTCGACTGCATTCGCTGCTCGGAAATCGAAATCGAAATGGCTGTCAAGATAGACTGAAATCAAAGGATATTGAAATCAAAGGCAACTTTGATTGGCCCACAAGCGATGCGGGCAGGTGGTATCGGGATGTGTTGCTTTCCGGGCCTGGCTTCCTTCCACGCTCTGGTCTGTGAATGTCTCTGACGTCAGATGAATAGGGAAGAAATAATTTTGAGCTTCTCTACACCACCACGAATTGTGGTGAAGAGAAGAATGTTTGACAAAATTACTCAAAGTTTTTTTTTCTTCAATGAATGGGAACACATGCTAGAAGTTTCTGAGTTGAACTGAAAATTGGTGAACAAAGAGACACAATTTCTGGAAAACGACGCACCAGGCAGGAGTCGAACCTAGGTCACATTGATTCACGTATTTTGAGTCGCGCTCCACTTTCCAGGCCGGCACCATTCAAATACCTCCCTTTTTGTTAAATTGTTGTCCATAAGTCCAGCAAGAATAAATCAAACGAAAAACAGTATGTAAGCACCAATTCCAAAAGAAAGATTGTCACTTTCTGCACGAGGAAGTAACCTGTTTTCGAGAAAGTTAACTAAAAAATCGGTGGCATCAAAGACCGACGACCATCGAATACCAAAAGTCCCACGACTGAAAGTACGAACACTAAAAAGTTCGACGACGAAAAGTTCTATTTTCGGAAATTTCGATTAGTGAAATTTTCTTTAAGTTTTATTCATTGCTAAAAGTTTCAATCTTCTACGTTCGAAAACAGACCAAAACATTTTTGGTTAAAGTTCGACGAATCGTCATGAGAGCGTTCGATAACCAAACAACCAGTGATGGAAAAGCACACATTTCTATGAGATCGAGAGATTCATCCGGGGTGACCCAATGAACCATGGCAAAATAGTGTGACACAATTAAATGTATTGTAAATGTAAATTGTTTGAATTATTGAAGTGGTGCGAGTGGCAAAAATCCGCTGCCACAAAAACCCAAGATCCATTGTGGCGCTGCTCCTTGACTGGTTGGTTATAATGGGCATCAAACAATCAGAGTCTTGAGAGAGTGTTGTGTTATGCTCCTTGATTGGTAATGGGTTCCGGACAACCAGAGTCGAGAAAGTTAAAGTTCTATCAACGTGATTCTAATACTTATAAGTGCCGTAACTCTCATTGCCCATCCCCGCCCATCGATCGCCAATTTTCGCTCTTTTCCTTTCTCTGCCGTCGCGTCAAGAGGCCGGTTTTCCTGGCTGTGGTTGATTTCTGCGTCGCTGTTCATCGGCAACGAACTGTTTAATTTCTCTGGAACCAAATGACGGATTTTGATTAATTCTTTTGTGTTGGAAAGCTGAAAATTAGACCTTTTCAGGACTATAAAATTATCCCGAACTTTTCACGGGCAAAACTTGAAAGTCATGTGGCGAAAAAATATGTTCAAATTTTGATTTGATAAAATTTTGCGTTCTTGCCTAATACTTTCAATGATTGCGCGATTTTTTCCGTTATAACATGGTTTTGGTCTGCGGAAGAGTTGTAGAGGAAGCCCTCAGCTATCCACAGACACCAAAATCATTGCATTTGAACACCATTTGACTCTTTTTTTAGGGAGAACGCGACGCGGAAGAATTCATTTTATTTTTTGCACAAGAATAAGCGGGGATGAGGCCGCGTCTCCCTTGGAGGCCGCGATTTTTCCCGTGGTAACATGGTTTCGAGCTGTGGAAGAGTTATAGAGGAAGCTTTCAGCTTTCCAAAATACCAAAATCATTGAATTAGAACATCATTTGACCATTTTATGGAAAAGAAACACGACATGGAAGCATTTTTTGTTTTCGACGCAACGAAAAAATAATGCTTCCATGTCGCGTTTTTATTCATAAAATGATGATCAAATTCAATGATTTTGGTATTTTTGGAAAGCTGAAAGCTTCCTCTACAACTCTTCCGCAGGTCAAAACCATGTTACAGCGGAAAAAATCGCGCAATCTTTGAAAATGTGAGGCAGGAACCCGGAATTTTATCACATCTTAACTTGGACACTTTTGTATATCTCCAATATTTCAGCTTTTACCAGCGAAAAATTCGGGGCTGTTATATACGTCCAAAATCGCACATTTTTCTGCTTTCCAGCACAAAAAATTCTGTCAAAATCCGTGAAACGGTTCCAGAGAAATTTAACATTCCGTGGGTGACAACCCGCGACCGCCGTATAGTCGTAATGCATTTTACTTGTCGCAGTAGGCCACCGAGCGACATTCGCGCCTCTTGCGGACAAATAAAAACTGGCGACACCCAAAGCGGCGAATTACGCCACTTATTGAGTATTAAAATCACGTTGGTTCTATTGTTTGACGATAGAGACAGCAATTGCACGGATTTTTCTGCCACTACTGCAAATTCTAGCGATGGCCACATTTGAGCGGCATTCAGCACGGCCATAACATATGTAGCCATTCAGCCTTTTTAACACTGTTGGCATAGAACTAAAAGGAATGCTTTAAAAGGGAATCTCACAGATTCTGGGGGTATCATTTGGTCCTCTTTTGAGCAGGACAGGTCAGCTCAGGCGGTCAGCGAGGCCTGGATTGTTCTTGGAATCGATAAAAAAATCGCTCTTCGATGTTCCAACTTTCGAATTCTCATAGGACTTGATGGAGATTTGCGCTGCTTTTTCCCACACGGGCCAGTGAAGAGGGCGGGCGGGGGGCAGGATGTTGATTGGGAGAGAATTTTGCTCTTGAGGACATTCATATTCACACATTGGTCGAGTTCGAGTGTTCCACATGCATCGCCGGCAGCCGCAACACTCGCCCTGAATGAAACCCTGCTCACTGAAACGTCTGATGCCATGAATTTGTTTTCCGACAGAAAGACTATCTTTCTAAATGAGTTTTTGATTACAAATCGAACTTTTGCCCTTCATTAAATCCCTCAACTTTCTCTAGAAGCAAACTATGAACTGAAGAAGAGAAACTAATTAAGAACTGGGTATTTTGCTTCCACATGTCTCGACGGTGGCGGTTTTCGTTCTCTCTCTCTCTCTCTCTCTCTCTCTCTCTCTCTCTCTCTCTCTCTCTCTCTCCCCCTCTCTCTCTCTCTCTCTCAGTCCGATGCTCTCTCTCTCTCTCCTCACTCTCTAACCCCTCTCTCTCCTCTCTCTCTCTCTCTCTCTCTCTCTCTCTCTCTCTCTATCTCTCTCTCTCTCTCTCTTCTCTCTCTCTCTCCTTCTGAGGCAAACAACAATTTGAGTTTCACTTTGTTATCAAATAAACAAAAAACACCCAAGGCGTTTTGATCCATCAAAATCTTTTGTTCGCAATGTGCCCACGAAGAGCGTACCACTTCCTCAAATGAAATTCATATTAAATCATTTCCTGATCTTTCGTGTACCAATCAATGTTTTCGTTTTATCTTCCCACGTGCATACCCAAACACCATTTTAATTAAAAAACATAGGGAATTATACGGGTTTTTATGTTTTAATGAACACATCTATATTTTTTGAATCATGCTGAACAAAACGCTGAAACCCAGCATATGAGAGCGCCCCATCCCAATGTTTCCAAGGACCAGGAACATACGTGCCACTCGCCTTCTCGATTGAAGCGATGCCCAGCCCAGTGAGGCTAACATGCTGGTTACACTTCTACCATGCTACTTCGGGGCCTGTAATCGCCAACGACAGAGCGAGCTGCCCTGCGCTGAACTTTTTCAAGTGCAGAAATCTGGCATTCACGCCCATACTGGAACGGGTCCCATACTGGAACGGCATATTCCAAAATAGGGCGCACAAGATTGAAATAGGCTAGCTCTCTAATCTTTGGGGGACACTTTCTGTAATTACGTTTTACAAAATTTTGTGCCCTATTTGCCTTGCAAGTAACCATGCTTATATGGCTGGATAAGTCAAGCTTATTTGCAGATTTCATCCCAAGATATGTAATCTCAGTCTGTGGGAGGAGTGCACAATTGTCAAGAACATAGTCAAACACAAAACGATCTTTCTTATTACAAAATTGATTAAGTTGCATTTAGCTACGTTCATGGCCATAGCCGACCGATTACACCACTCTTGAATGAGGTCCAAGTCCCTTGCAGCATCTCACAGTCACCCATCGCACGCACCTCTCTATATATGATGCAATCATCAGCAAATAGCCGCATACGCGACATAATTCCTCGCACAATATCATCAATGTACGAGTTACGAGTAGATGATGAAAAGCAGTGGTCCTAAGATGCTGCACTGGGGAACCCCTGATGTGATTGCAAGAGGACTTGATAGGTGCTCCCCTATCCTGACACACTGAGAACAGACAGATAGCCCTTTACCCATAGTTAACAGTTGTCACGTCTGCCCGGAGAAGCTCCAACTTTCTAACCAAGAGTCTGTGGTTAATCACATCAAAGGCCTTGGAGAAATCTATAGCGATAGCGTCAACCTGAAGGCTGTGGTCAAGCGACTCTGCCAAGTCCTGTGTAAACCCAGTTAACTGAGTAGCACATGAGAAACCTGCGGCCGAAAACCGTGCCGAACGTCAGAGACCAAAGAGTAAGTTTCCAGGAATACTCTGATGAGTTTAGCTACAATAAACTCAAGGATTTTAGAACAAGTGTTCAGTAAACTTATTGGCCTGCAGTTGGAAGCCACAGAGCGACGACCCTTTTTTTAAACACTGGGACGATGACGGAGCGTTTCCATCAAACTGGGATATTCCCTTCCTTGACGCTGGGCATTGAAGATAATAACCAGAAATTTGGAAACGACGGGGTCTGCCCACGGGGTCTGGTCCCTCACTTTTCTTTTGCTCCATACTTTTGATTCTGTTTATGATCATGGTTTCATTGACGAGCAGAGGTTCCCATAGATCATTAGAACACGTTCCCTGTGGGAGCGGTGTTTCACGATCAACACTGACACCTTAGCGAAGGTTTCATTTAAAAGATTTGCCTTGTCAATTGGACTTGAAACCTCCGTCACTTCACCTGTGGAATCCTCAACTTCCAGGGTAGGGACAGTTCCTGAACTGCCACCCTTTCTGATTTTATTAAACCCCCAAAACTGCGACAAACCATATTTGTTGGGAACAAATGTGGACAGATAACTTTCAAGAGCTTTAAATTTGGAGCCATTATATTCCCTCAGTGCAGCAGTGTAATTTTCCTTATTTCGGGTGGATAATCTCCGTTTCCTAAAAAGATGTCGAAGCCTTCTTTTTGGGTAATAAGAAGTCCTGAAAACCACGGTGGCTTTGGAGTCCTACTGATCACCTGTTTAGTGGGGATGTAAACTGCTTTAACATCTCAACAATCGAGCTGAATTTTTCCCATAGCATGTCCACGTTCACTCCGTGGTTTGCCCCAAACGATATAAATTCCTCCAGACAAGATAGGAGGTAATGAGACATCCCCAGAATATCCGCCTTGTGGTACTGATGAATGTGCAATTTCTTTCCCCCATGATGAACTTTGGCTTGATTGAGTTGGACAGAAACCAGCGAGTGGTCTGAAATTCATTTATCAACCATGCAAGCGTCAACAAGTTTGGGTGGCCTTATAAGGGCAACGTCCAGACGTATTACTTTTGGGAAAGAAATTTTAAACTTGGTTGTTCGTTCTCGATTAACTATTTAAGACACTGTTACCGGGGAAATGGGGGAATAATTAGACAGAGAGAGGGGCAAAATGGGACACTCAACTTTTGAAAAATGCAGTGAAAATCTTGCAAAACGGGGCCTTTGTTTGGTCATGATGATGTTACAGTTTGTGGTGCGTTGTGCAAAAAGTTGGTTGAGATATTCCCGTCTGAGATTTCCGCAGGAAATACTGTTATCAAAAATGGCTGCTTTCCATAAGAACTTATTCGTTTCTGTGCGCATGCTAGAGCTGAAAGTTCTATTTTGCATGAAAATCCGCTTGGTGAAGGATAAGATTGTTTTTTTGTTTGACGGTTCATTTTGTTTGCCCTTTCATCACTGTCTTTCCAGTTTACGACCGAAGCTGACCTATTTAGATTGTGCTTCTCTGGCGAAGTTGCCAGATTTCCTGAGTAATTTAATCCCCACTTTCCTTTCGGGATATTTAGGATAAAAGGAAATGCATGGAACATTCAAATGCATGGGCACATCCTTTTTCTGGCATCTTGACCATTGCTTGACTGTTACAATAAAAATAATTATCATCGCATGCTGTCATACTTTGCAGGAAATAAGGTCTCAGCATAATTTCGGGATTACTGAGAGCTCTAATCGCACCAACTGCTATGATTGTACCCATGCATTTTGATTTAGGACTATCTGGAAATAGATTTTCTGCGAACATATGCCAAAATCAGCATCGCATTGAAGCATTTTGAATAGGCAAATTTGAATATTTCAGTTGGAAAAAATCGTCCCCTACCCCTAACCAGGACCTCACCGGCATGCCCCCCTGGCTGAAAGACGAAAACATGATCGGCTCCTCCCCCCAAAGCGAAATTCAAGTTGAATAACTGTTGATTAATTTCATTTTTTAAACTAAATTTTCATCTATTTTTGATTAGGCATCTGCAGGTAAAATCACGCAGTTACTTACTATACCTGTGTTTGTCTGAGGAGTGATACTCAGTACCTACTCGTAGGTACTCGTGCATATTCAAAGAGATAAACAATATGCATTTCATCAATAAATCGCCTCTTTCTCACACTTATGTGAACATCGATATGTGATCTGTTTTTTTTTTTCATTTTGCCACGAACCAGCCACTCCACGTAACTTGATAGAGGGAGAGCAAGAGATGCCGATGAAGCATCGTTTTAGTTCTCAGGATCGTTCCGATAGCCTGAGAGAGAACATCATAGGTCTGTTCGATGATAGTTCCAATACGAAGACCACTAGTGATTGCGCAAGAACTGGATCGATGGGGTCACTGGGCGAATGTCCCAGGGTGACAATTGACCCTGCGCCAGACATTGACATGAATGCTGATGACGATGATGATGATGATTACTATGGCCAACAGATCCGACAGAACCAGCAGCAGAAGAGGGCGGAGTCAACAAATCGGACCAGTTCAAAAGGAACCAATAAATCGACGTCTCCCATGACCAACGGAGGCGAAGGAGGTGGTTATGATGGAGGCACCGGTGGCGGTGGAGGCGGCCACAAGAACTGCTGGCACAGGAGGAGCAGCGCGAGCGGCGTCGGAGGAGGAGGAGGAGTCAAAAGCGGAAGGGGCGGAGCTTCGGCCGGCTGGGAGCGGAATCGGAATTGTGTGATTGACAATTCAGATCCGAGGCTGGTTGAAACTGCGACTCAAGTTGTTGATGACGTCATTGCTCGTGCAGCCCAAGCAACTGCAACTGAAACATCCTCAGCTGCTGCTTCACACAGGATGAAACCAACAAAGGTTTGAATATATACATATATATGTATATGTCTCTTTCCATTGCTTTGCTTTCCTTTTCTTGGTCGGGATATTGCTTCTCAGAATATTTCTCTCCTTCTCTGGGAGTTGATCCCAAATGAGGTTCAGTGCCGGAAAAATTAATGGAACCGCACATGTAATTTAAATGCAGTTTCGGTAGTCAATGATAATTTTGATTCCGTGACGAAAATTTAGCACCAAAGATTTTCCTTCGTAGTCAAACTAAATGAAGAAGAAAAAAATCGACAGTGTTTTTTTCTGAAATACGAGTATGTGCAATAAAATTGTTGAAACAAAACTTGTGAAACAGATGTCACAACATGTTGATGAAACACGACATTTTTTCTTTATGAAAAAAGGACACAAGTAAAGGAAAGTTTCGGAGGCAACACCATTTCTGCTATTTTTTACGTTAGAGGCTCCATTAATTTTCCCGATGCTGCACAGCGGCCACAGGATTACAAAACCCAAAAACGCAAATGAATAACCATTGAGTAGAATTTACCCAAAAACGTGATTTCATCATTCGCAGGTGTGTCCCTGTTTTCCCTTTTGCCTTTCACGCAACCTCTACACTTTCATTTCTACAAAACAGCATAGGCATGCGACTTGACATGGAGGAAAAACATAAATATCTACGTTGGCATCTATCTACATTTTCGAGGCTATTCTCATGACCTTTTCATGGTGGCACTCCCTTGCGGTAAACCAGGGAGGGGGTACTTCGGCCAGGGTAACCTCGGTCGAAAGCCGCAGCCACCTTCCATTTGGACCAGCGTCCATTTGAATTCTGTCAGATTTTTTTGTCACTGCCAACAATATTGCAAAGGTAGAA
>JASGXE010021513.1:0-13881 GCA_030068105.1 Sinentomon sp. SZTP_YWyxl
CAGTACCTAAGAGATAGAGTATTTTTGATGAAAAAACGCTATCCTGGCTCGTAACCCCACCCTGGTTATCAATGGTTCAGGATCCAATGATATAATAAAAAAGGGGTCATATGGGGGGCAAAAAGTACTCTTATGGTGGCAGAATTTGCCACCGTCTTCATAAAGACTCCACCTGTCATTCAAATTTATTTTGATTTCCCGCCATTGCAAGAAAGAAGTGGATTTTTACACTACTTTTCGAAGGTACATATGCAGGGAAATGTGAACGTTACATGGACTGCTCTTTGAAAAAGTAAATGACTGGCTGGTACTGCTGTTATTCAGCCTAAAAGATGCATCTTTATAAGACTCCGCTCAGAAAGGGGGTTATTTCGAGATATTTTAGGCAAAATTTTTGGATACTTTCATCAATGCTGCAGACCCACTATTTTTTATTTGTTCGACTTTTCTTTTTGCCAGATGTTTTTTTTATGAAGGATTGAAGTGTGGGATTGACCCAAAAATGAAAAATCAAAATTTTCAGAAAATGAGTGCCTATCTTGCGACCCCAAAATCGTCTTTTTAAAAAAAAGGTTAAATTTCAATAAACAAAATTGCATCCTGGAAAAGGTTAAATTTCAATAACAAGAATGCATCAGAAACGGCCACCCACCGCAACATCTTTTGACAGCAAAAAATAATTCTTTTGACATTTCCCCTCGGCACTCAAAGGGTCAACACCAATTTCTGTCAACCTCTGTCGTTGAAGGAAAAAATCGTTTGAAGAACGTTTTAATTTTCAAATCAAGCTTTGCATAATTAAGAGTACAATTTGAATTTTGGGGGTTCCACTCCACGAATAGTCAACTGTGGTGCAAACTGTCCTGTCCGATTTTGCTGAATTTCATACGAGTTGTCACTCGTATCAACAAAAGGGAGAGTTCTGGATAAAATTGCAACACCCTTGGCAGGTTGAGATAATGGACTACAAAGTTGAAAAGAGAGTGGAACTCTGCATCGCAGCTGGACTTTTCACCACAGCTGGACTCTTTTCACCACAGCTGGAGACAGCTAAAAGAGTTATTGGCATTATTCACTGGCACTTTTACATGCCTACCTACCAACACAAATTTAAAATTGTGACAAAGCCATGAAGGCAATATCAAGGCGTGGAAACCTGGAGATTGCATGTTCACAGAATGAAATGACTAACTTGACGCAATTCTGATCTCCAAATCAAATCGAGGCATGACGTTTTGAGGGTATCGCACCCTCGGCGAAACATCATGCCTCAAATGATTCGGAGATCTAAATAGCATCAAGTTAGTCATTTAATTCTAAGAAGCCAATTTTGCATTTTATCACTTATCATGACACATGCATGAAATTAACGAAGCCATAGAAAAAAAGGATCGAAAAAACGGCCTTCCTCAAAAATCACAAGTTACCTGCTTGAGGAAATCGTTAGGATTCACCAGGGTGGAACAACCATAAATGATCTTTCGTGAATTATCACTGCTGCTCTTGGACTGAAAGAGAGAAGGAAAATTTGAAGTTTAGAAAATTTGCCCCAATATTGCAGCATTGAACATTAACAGGAGTGACAAGGTCATTGTCAACTTAAGACAAGGTAGGTAATCGTTCGAATGGCTTGGTCTCAGGAGGCAATCACTAGCATAACAACTTAGGGCAATTTAATTTAAGGTTAACTTGCATGGGCAAGGCACTGGTGCAAATCAGCAATGAGGGATAGCATGAATAAACAAAGAATGAATGCACTCGGATGACATCAACTAGTTGTATAACTTGAAACTTGTAACATCGAAATAATAAAGAAGGTCATAATATTCCATGTTGTTCGGCCAACCATCACCCTTTATTGCTTTTAAAGGTAGCCACACTAATATCCTCAGCCACACTAATATCCTCACCATTTCCAAAGACACTAGGATGTAGCAGATTCCATTCATTGACGGTTCTAGTGACAAAAGAATATTTTCCAACATCCTTGTGGGAGCACTGTGCTCGGAGTTTAAAATCATGGTCATGCCTCCCAAAGTAGCTAGCAGGAGCTAAAAACTCTTTTATATTTGACCAACCACCAACATTGTTTAGTCCGAGAACCAGTCTTGAGATTTTTCTGCGTGAGGCCAGGGAGTTCCACTCAAGGTTTTCCAACATGGATGAGACACTATCTAATGGTGCATATCTCCCAGATACAAAGCGAGCAGCCTTTCTTTGTATTCTCTCCAATTTTTCAATTAAATTCACTCGGCAAGGGTCCCAGACAGATGAAGCGTATTCTAGCAGGGAGCGAACGAGGGCAAAATATACTTTCTCCTTAGTTGGGCCATTTGCTTTATAGAAGGTACGCCGAATAAAGAAGAGGGCAGAATTGGCCTTACTGACCATCTGATTTATATGTTGTTGTTGTTCCCAGTTTAAGTTTTTGGTTAGGGTGATACCTAAACATTTCGTGTGGTCTGCAGAAGTCAGTTCTTGGCCGCTTAGGTAATATGTGGATATTTGAGGGCTAACTTTGTTACTAAAACTGATTGTCACACACTTTTCAATGTTTATTCGCATTCCCCAGCGAAGGCACCAATCCATGATAGCAGCCAGGTCGTTTTGCAACTGAAGAGAGTCATCAGCAGACCGAACAACAGTGGAAACAACACAATCATCTGCAAACCGGTGCATACGACAACTGACAGCAGAAGGAAGATCGTTTATAAATATGGAAAACAGTTGAGGGGCCAGTACACTACCCTGCGGGATGCCAGAGGTTACTGCCCGTGTAAGCGAGGAGGCCTGGCCAACATATACTTGTTGTGAACGCGAGAGAAGAAAGTCTACTATCCAATTTAGCATCAGAGGATCCAGGCCTAGCCTCCCCAGTTTTTCCACTAAGGCCACGTGGGATGAGCCACAATGATAAAGTCACCAAAATATGACTTGTGACTTATCAACAAATGTAAATGATGAGACCAGAAAAAGACAGTGAATGCAGGAAACTGCCACTGCAAATGCAGAGGTCAAAGAAAAGGCAACAAAAGTGGACTTGATCCTCTGCTGCGGAACAATGCCTGGCTTCAGATCAAGAGTATGGAAGACGTTGCTGGAGAGTAGAAATTACAGCTCCACGAGTTACGAAGGTGGTTTAAAAAGTTTTCTCTCTGACATACTTCTAGCAGAGCTAGGGTGCTGAAATTTGGAACACTTGAAACTTAATCGTTTTGTCTTGTGCCTACAATTTTTTGGTTCTGTCAATGTTGAATTCCTGTCTAGAAGTTGTGGCTATTTGGGATCATGTCATTTGGTGATGATGATTTGCTGTGGTGCGGCTGCATTTGGCACACATCGTTGCTGCGGGGAACCAGAGAGCACCTGCTCTCAAATTTGGAATCCTTGCGTGTCCTGTAAATTTGCCAATCCTTGTCAACTTGGGGGACATCAGGGATGGGCAAGGTAGGGTACCTCAGAGGGGGGGTAAGGACGTCTACGATGGGGGGGGGGGTCAGGCACAGAAAATGCAGGGGGTCCGGGGGCAGCAGCCCCCAGTATGGGGGGTCTGGGGGGCCGTGCCCCCCAGCGGGGGTCCAGGGGCAGAGCCCCCGGCAGGGGGTTTGGGGGACAGTGTCCCCCAAAAGCTGAAACTTTTTTAATAGATTAGGGGTCCTCAGAAGCCATTTTACGACATTTCATGTCATTTTTTTCTTATCCTGGAGGGTTTGCAGTCGCAATAGATGGAGCAAGGAAATAGCTGTCAGACACGACTTTCTGGATGAGTTTTTTTTTCATTTTACCATTATCTGCAAATCAAAACAGAAAGTACAAAAGAAACAGAATGTTGCTATTGAAGTCCTGGGGTGTGCAGGGCACACACCAGGACTTCGGCCAAGGGTCCCCTCGGAAAAAGGCTAGGGGGGTAACATCGGCCGAAGGTCGAGGTTACCCCCCCTAGCCTTTTTCCGGCAGGGGAATCAAAACAGGAAGTACAAAAGAAACAGAATGTTGCTATTGAAGTCCTGGGGTGTGCAGGGCACACACCAGGACTTCGGCCAAGGGTCCCCTCGGAAAAAGGCTAGGGGGGTAACATTGGCCGAAGGTCGAGGTTACCCCCCCTAGCCTTTTTCCGGCAGGGGAATCAAAACAGGAAGTACGAAAGAAACAGAATGTTGCTATTGAAGTCCTTCCTGGTGTGTGCAGGACACACACGAGGACTTTGGTCAAAGGTAGGTTCCCTTGGAAAAAGGCTAGGTTGTAACCTAAGCCAAAGACCGAGGTTACCCCCCCTAGCCTTTTTCCGGCAGGGGAATCAAAAAGGAAGTAGGTACGAAAGAAACAGAATGTTGCTATTGAAGTCCTTCCTGGTGTGAAAAAATGCTAGGGGGGTAACCTCGGCCTTTGGCCGAGGTTACCCCCCTAGCATTTTTTCGGCAGGGGAATCAAAACAGAAAGCACAAAAGAAACAATGTTGCTGCCTACTGAAGTCCTGGTGTGTGCCCAGGACTCTTTTCCTTGAGGGGCAAAGGGTACAGGGTACCCTCGGGAAAAGGCTGGGGGTAACCCCCCCTATGCCCAACCCTGGGGGACATGCATGGATTCCAAATTTGAGAGCAAGTGCTCTCTGGTTCCCCACAGCAACGATGTGTGCCAAATGCAGCCTCACAACAGCAAATCATCATCACCAAATGACATGATACCAAATAGCCACAACTTCTAGATTGATTCTAAATGGACATAACCAAAAAATTGTAGGCATAATACAAAACGATTGAGTTTCATGTATTCCAAATTTCAGCACCCTAGCTCTGCCGGAAGTATGTCAGGGAGAAAACTTTTTGAACCGCCCTCTTAAATAGGGAAAGATTTAAATACAATCCACGGACACCCTGCAACAGACCACCAACCAAACAGCCGAAGACCAGATTCCACCCCATTTGCCTCACTCACTGCACAATGTATCGTTGGCTCTCTTAAAACTGACCCTTTTTTATCCAGAGGGTATTCCAAAAAAACATCGACAAATCCTTGCCTGTGTTTCTTCTTGATTCCACACAAATCAAACGTGTCCAATGAAAAAATGTGCCCC
The DNA here is from genome assembly GCA_030068105.1 of Sinentomon sp. SZTP_YWyxl. Lineage (NCBI taxonomy): Eukaryota > Metazoa > Arthropoda > Protura > Sinentomata > Sinentomidae > Sinentomon > Sinentomon sp. SZTP_YWyxl. The sequence goes on from JASGXE010021513.1 coordinate 5,075, forward strand.
ACCCCCATTCACCCAGATATGGCCCCCTAAGTCCCCAAAATGGGCCTAAAGAGGGGCTAAACTCAATGTCATTGTAGAGGTCCAATTTTTTCACATGGGTTCCTCAGAACGAGTAGAAACAAAAGATTCAGCGACAAAATGTGCTTTCCGGATAAAATGCCCTGATTTGAATATTGAATAAAATTCCCTGATTTGAAGTGAAAACTGGCCCCATGCTGCAAATTTTTGCAAAAAAAGAACAAAATTATTTTTCGAATGACCGTCTTATTTAAGGGGGGGAACCTTCGGATCGTCGAAATCGAAAAATGGTTAAAAATGACATTTTTGGATTTTTAGGTGGGGTTATGCAGGAAAATCTGCTGATTCCAGTGGTGCACAGTTTTTTGAAATTCCATGTAGTTTAGAAGTTACGGACCTTTTTGCGATGGCATCTCAATGCATTTTTACGCTATTCCGTTAATCAATCGTCGATTTACTCGGAACTAAGATTTTTCATGTTCGGCAAACTTTTGAATGCTATATCTCAGCTTGAGAACAACACAGAAGGTTAAAAATTTGCATACTTATGTAAAAAAGTGTCCCAAATTGGCTAGAATGGTCAAAATTGGACTATTTTATAGCATTTCCAAGATGTAAAGGCTTTTTAAAATTATGGCAGTAAAATTTTTCCGCTTTTTGACGCGATGAGCATAAATTTGATTCTGGTGCAAAAGCGAAGTTAGGTGTTAGGTTGTTTACCTTTCTAGCCAAATTCTGGCTCAATTTTGGTGGCTTTGGTGCAAACTGGAGGTCACTAGCTTCAACGGTTTAGGCGCTGCAGCGATCAAAAGTTTCGCCTACTTTTTGCATATAAAATGGCCGCAACGGCTAAACTAATGACACTAGGGGTGTGAAATTTTGCACAGTTCTTAGTTGAAATGACCCCAAACGATGAACAAAATTTGAAGAAAATCGGTTGACAACCAAAAAATTTTTGTACGAAGGTTTCCCCACCCCTTAAGATGTTCCAATATCTTTTAAATAAGAGAGTCATTCAAAATGTAATTTTTTTTTTTTGAAAGTTCGCAGCATGGGGCCAGTTTTCATTTCAAATCAGGGAATGAGATGGGTTATGAGGAGCAACACATCAATCCAACCAAAATTGCTTTTTTCAGCACCAAAATTGAAAATCTCTTTGTACTGCCTTGTATCACGCCTGCAATGTTCTTGAAATGTCACAAATCACCAGATAACCCCAAACCAATTTTATTTTGGCACATTTTGAGTCCCTTTTACAGCAAACCAGATGATTACTGAGCAAAAGCAATCAAGAGTTGTTATAATATTTGCATTTTCCGAACACAGTTGGCTGATGCAGTAAAGTCAAGACAGAAAAGAATTAAAATTTGATAATTGGGCAGAAATTTTAGGCTAATGTGTGCATGACCTTCAATCGCAATACAAGCATCTTGGCCACACAATGTATCTAACCCTCCCCCCCTCGGGGCATTGCCAGCACAAAATAAACCAACAAAATTGGCAATGTGGTGACAAATGACCCATCACTCATCAGTTCAATTTTAAATTACATACTTTTGGCAAGAACTAAAATGAGTTGCCTGGTTTTGGCCACATATAAGCCACACATGCTGGCTTTTCTGCAGAGGAGCGGCTTCGTTCTAGATAAGGCATGTAGTCCTAGCTAGCTCTAATCCCCAAGCTCGAATGTTGATTACTTTTCTAAGCTGGTTTTTCCATGGAATGTTGCATAAATGCAATTTTCCTTTTTCAGAATTACTTTTGGCAATGGCAGTGTTTAACCAACATTCTGTGATTAATTCAAATGACTTACTTTTGCATAATCTACCAGATTTTGGTACTCGACATAGCTACCACCACCAACCATAAACACAATCGCCTCCTGAAATGATTGCTTTGGTCTTGCACTTCGAGGAAGGTCTTGAGGCTTCTGTAACTTTGGATCAAAGTATCGGAAATCGTCCGTCTCCTGGGAAGCCCTCTGTTCGAGAAGATTATCAACCAGCCTTGTGACAGGAAGGTTCTGCAGGATAAAAAAAAATCCTTGTGAAAATCTACTCAAAAATGCAAATGGCGGGCGGCAAACCTCTAGTTATGAAGTCTTGTATTCGACGCCAGGTTAGAGATGCTATTTTCTCCAAAATAAAACCCCCATTTTATTTAAAATAAGTGGCAGGTAGGGACACTTCAAAGCACCAATTGTGGCACACTTGACTTGATGGCATGTTGCTGCTTTTAATTGGGCATTTAAAGGGGGAACATTTTTTTATCCTGAAACTGAACAGCATAAAAAAGTTGAAATCAGCCCAACTGGAAGAACAGAGAAATTTGTGAAAATATTGGTGCATGAAATGGTGCTGTCAGTGCAAAACATGAGCCTCCCAACCACAATGTTTTCAATAAACATTTCGTATTCTTCAATAATACCTAATAATTCACGTATGATGAAGATTGAAGATGCAATCTAGCGATGCATGCATAGGCCATGTGGCAAAACCAAATCCATTTCTAATTTGACATGGAACACTTAGCTTGATAAACTAAGTGTCTGAGAAACAATTTGGAAAAGATTTGTAGGGGCCTTTGCAAGGGCTTCACCCAAGAGAGAGAAAATAAAAAAAAATCTCAGTGTCACTTTTTGGGAATCCAACAACACAGGAACCCAACAACACAAGACCAACAGAATGTTCACTAACATGTTTCTTGACAACCAAGTTTTTCACACCCTCCATTACAAACGATGAACCCTGGGACATAAGTTTGGTAAACATGCCAACTGTCTTGGTGCCACCACCAACATAGGAGACAGCAGCTGACGGCAGGTTGTTGTAGGCCCTAAACAAAGGGAAAAAATGTGTGGCAGAAAATGTAATTAATCAATAGTAAATCGGAATTGAATGAAATATCTGAGCTGTGAATGATCCATTTATCACAGGAAACCAATCGGACTTTTGTCAGTTGCGAGTTTGTGTAAAACTGACAAAAAAGACAGAATCAAAAAATGTGCTAAGCTCCAACAGCCAAATTTATCCCGCACTCAGGGCCATAGCCAAGATTTTATTTCGGGGATGGGGGCAAGGACTGACACCAAAGGCACCTGTGTGGCCGAAGGCCAGCGAAGCAGGGCTGCATATTTGTTTTCCCAATCCACTTCCGTGGACAGGAGCTCGCAACAGCCAATCCCGTCGTCTGATTTTGTGAAGTAATCAATTTTGGGATTTTTGCCTTGCCACTGCTTTTTGCCATTTTGCATGTTTGCCACCGCTTCGCAACTCTTTCTTAGGTCGCAATGAGTAAGTTAGAACAGGTTTGGTTAGGTTAGGTCAGGTTGGGTTTCGAAAATTAAATGTTGAAATTGGCTGGAATTCCCAACAACCAATCAGAGACGCGCTTGTGGCAGTGGATTGGGGAAAAAATATGCCAGAGGGATTCCAAGGAGCTCAGCGCCTCTGGAGAACAGAGTTCTTCAGAAGGTGAAGAAATTTTGAAATTTGGTCTTGATTTCGGATGCAAATTCAGGGTATTTCTGAAAAATGGCAAAAAGCATATCTCATTGCTAGCACTGCTTCATGTGTCTTTAAAACGACACGGTTTTCGCACCTTTTTAAATCCGGCAAAGTCAAGTTGAGTGTGGCAAAATAAGATCATTGCACCGAAAAGACAATAATTATGTCAGGCATGAATGACATTTTTAGGGATTGGGGCATGACCTTCCCACACTTTCCCGCACTCCTGAATATGACCCTGCCTGCACTTTACGACTGCATGCACATTCCAGTTTCCACACAATGTGGTTCTGGCCATCCTGTTGCTATCTGGAGAGGAACAATGAAAAAATAGAGCTCAAAAAGCAAAGGCTGGTTTTAAAAACAGCCAAGAGCAACATTCCACCAGAATCCTTGAACCGAGAAGAAATAGATCTGGATGTGGTGGTCTGCAGAATTCGCATCAGATTGCCTACTCACTGAATCTCCTCCATTTTGCCCAGCCTTTTCCCCAGAGACACATCGCATGTCAGTGGTACAGTGCCACATCATGGTGTGGGGAATTTGCATGGAGACTAAATGACAACTATTTGTTTATGTATCTAATCCAACACGGGCCAGTTGGCTGATTGAATAGCCTGAAAACGCTAGCAATACGTTAATTATTTTTCTACCTTTAACATGAAAAAGAACAATGATTGTTTTCCTGGCAACATTGAATGCACTGAGTGGAAAAATACCGAAAAAGTCAAGAACTAACTTCCAACGTTTTATGTACTGCAACGGTGCGAGATCAGCTCCTGCCTGCTGCAATATCGAAAGTAGCTGATCCAACTCAGCCTAAAGAGATCAAAACATTAAAAAAAAACTCTACAATTATTAGTTGAAAAACATTCGAATCTCGAGAAGTCGTTTTGAACATGACAAGGCAATTTCTGGAAAAGTGAGTTGCAACGTCTTTGGGAAAGTTCCTTTGCACTTCGAACATCAGTGCAAAGTGATCACAATGCAAAATATAAGTGATCACTCACAACACAATCTGGGAGTTCACTTTGCACTTTGGGGATGTGAGACTCTTTGGTGTGCCAAATGAGCCAGTTGGAGAAGTCAAAAGAAGTTATAATCATCATGGCTGTTTGCAAGCTTACCCAAGTCATGTTTCCTTGCTTTTTGTCTACACAATAGTTTTTGTGAAAAGCAACATGCTGCAGTACCTGCTTTTAGCAAAAGATGCTGATGTACAGAAGTGACGGAATTATGTACTCATAAGTGTTGTCCCATTTAACTGTTGCCTTTGAAACTTTTTTACTTTTCACCCTTTTGCAGGTGGCAGACATTAAAGCGCCAGATTTTAACGGAGCTTTTTGGAGATGTGAGATTTTGACCTCGGTTATAAAAGAGGATCTTTCATTTCTGCAGCATCGAGTTTTGCTAAAAAGTGAACAGTTGCAATTTTTACATGAGTACATAAATTCCACCGCTGATACACAGCACTTTGTTTATGAGGAAAACTTGGGAAAAAAATGGCTCCAGCAAACACGGATTACACAATATGTCGAATCAATGCTGCATTAAATTGCGGCTAATGGCTACTGACAAAATAAACACTGGAAGTAGTAGTCCGTAACAACTTCTTATTTTTCTTGAACATAGAAACTGAGGACTTGTTGAAAAGTAAGAATAATTCAGGAAAAAAATGCAAAACTGCAGCGCATCCTCCTTGCAATAGCAACAATGCGTGTTGAACAGCACCGATTCCCCCTGAACATATTTTTTCTTTCTCCGCTGTTTCTGTCTTGTCAAATGGAAGGAGTGTGAATGTTAAAAATGATTGACAGCTGACTAATCTTATATTGTATGTAGTTGAAAACCCAGTGAATTCGTAATGTGGAATGTGCTCAAAGATGCCCACAGGAGGCTCAACTTTTGCTTTTGATTCTATGTAAGCATGTTCGGCTTGTGTCATTATGTGGAATGTGATTAAAAGTCCTTAAAACACTTACGCTAGACGGATTTGAGCAAATGTAATAGATTAACAGCAATCTCATCTTGTCATCGAGAGTACCCGACTCAGGATCAGTTAGGAAGTCAGACAGGCTTCTGTCAGTGGCAGCCTGCTTGCTCATTATCTTTTCTTCAATTTCAAAGAAGATGTCCAATCTTCTTGACTTTATGTGATTCAAGATAGCTGCAAACATAGTTGCAAGTGAAGAAAGTGTTAAATTGGTGGGAAAAGTAAAAACTGGGGAATTGCGCCATCATAAAAGTAAGTATCATGGCGATTCCAGCCTCCAGACAGAAATGGCAGTTGCAGTTCCAGCTTCCAGGCATAAATTTTTGTCACGGCGATGAAACAGCATTCCCTGCATCCCCCACAGGGCTGGTACCACCTCAATTATTTTCAAATTTTGTTTGGAAAATGAAAAGTTCACTGCACACAAACATACGACTGCAAAAACCATTCTTTGACGATTCCACTCATTTTGTGGCGAAAAACGTGGTGGGAACAGGCAGAAAAAGGAGCCTCGTGTGCCATGGGAGTGGGTTTTCAGCAAAAATTATTTCATTCTGATCGCACACTTTCGTGGAATAGTTGGCTTTGCTATGGAAAAGGAACAAAGCTCAAATGAAGGTAAGACTGATAGGTTCATAAAAACATGCGAAGGGTTTTGTTGTGAACCATGTACCCAAACTGCTGGCTTACGTTGCTGTAGCAAATTGCTTTTGAAACATGCCTTTTGAGCACCCCTGAATATCCTCACGCAGGGTGGCATTCGTGAAATGAATATGATAATTTCGAATAGCTAAATCAAGAAAGCTGACTGAGCTCAGTTGGTTGAATGGTCGGAAATATTTTCCACTGTGATCTGGAGACACTGGCTCGATCCCTGGATGGCTTAATTTTTTAATAGCAAAGATAATTTTCACACAATTCAAATTTTTTTTTTCTATGTTTCACCCGTATGGTTACGTTGTGTCATCATAATATCCCAGTTGTTTTATTTTTGAGAAATGATTTAAAAATTCACACGAATGGAACTTTTTCTGCTTTGTTTTACATGCAGAAATTGTGTTTCTTTGGCAAATATGAAGCCCAGCGATAATTCCTTTCCTCCAGGCCAAAATCCTTGCCCGGCAAAGGACTGCCCTGTGATCTATTTGGCAGAGTGAACCTGACACGACCAACAGGAGCCAACAAAGGAATACCCCACCACGAAACTCCAGAACTTTTGCTGGACCTGCTGGTCAGACTTAGATTCGATGCCATGAAGAGCTGATAGTAAGATCTAGACCAAATAAGATGATTAAACGAACTTGAGTTTTCATTGACATCTCTGTTGTTTTTGTTTCTTCTTCGCACATGTTTCGTGGCATCACGCTCTCATCGTCAGGTGCATTTGACTGGCACCTGACGATGGGAGCGTGTCATGCTTAGAAGAAAGGAAACAACTGAGACATCAATTATAAGTTCATTTAAGTTCTCTCTCCAAGTCTCATCAGTGACAATTAAAGTTAGATCTAGACCTGCTGGAAGATCGTTAACTTGCGGGAAGAAATGATATTAAAGCGGTCAATCATTTCAAGAAAAGAACAAGCATGCTGCTAACATGTTGCTATTGTCGTATGCATGTCAATTAATCTTTTCTTCTCGATTAGTTGTGGAAGGTTGCTGACAGTTGATGTCAGCTGAGCAGTGGTATCACTGATGGCCGTAACTGCTGAATCGATTGCTTCATTGGCCAAGCCCTTGATTACAAGGTAAAAAAATACAGAAAAATAATTTGCAAAATTTCAGATTGCCTGAATGACATTATAATTATACATTTCATTTCAATTTTACAAATCATTGATCTTTAAATGTAAAATCTCATATCTCGTGCCCCTTCTGCTGAACAGGGACCAACCAAATGAAAGAAAAGCACTTTAAGCCAGGCTTTAAAAAAGCCAGGCTTTAAAAAGAAAGCCTGGCTTTAACATTAGAAATGCTATTCAATAATTTTAGAACTGCGGTAAATTGAAGCACGTGCACCACGAACGTGTTGAATTGAATTTATCACGTAGAGTAGATGTGCCTTGTCCGTTCAAGGCACATCTACTCAACATGGTAAATTTAGTTAGAACTGTGGTGTACAACCAAGCTGCTCCAAAAAAACCTTCGCAAAATAATTACCACTGGGAAAAAATTTCAGCCGCAGAAAAGTCCCAAAAGAAGAGAAATATGTAAACTGAGAATCCTAAAATGCAGTTTGTACCAGCCACAGAAGAAAAATGGGATTTTCAGGCCAATAATAGGGGTCATATCTAAATTAATTGAGACAAATTATGTGGTATTTTGGTGCAAACCACACAGGTGAATAGGAGATTAACGGCTCACGAGTAAACATAACTCAAAACTCTCCACATTGGGCAAACTTTTACAAACAATGCACGAGTGTGGTAAAAATGCAAACATGGCAAAAATGCAACACAAACGAAGGAAAGAGGCCAAGATTAAAAGTGGGGCCCACACAAGGCCTGCCTCGATGGCTTTACAAATGTAATAACAATGCTTAAAAATAAACACGGCAGGCATTTACCAACCATCGAGGCTTTCAATTGGACGATGTCATCTTCCGATCTTTTACAATGCTCCAGTTCTTCTTGGATTGCTTCTGCAACTGTTGGAAATGGGCTGCGAAAAATATATAAAAAAAAAAAAAGGATTTTTATGGTACCTAACAATAATTGGAAACAATGGTGAATCTCCCCTCAAGTAAGTGGATTGTTATCACAATCGATGGCCCTATGAGTTACAATATGTCTGGGAAAAAGAATCATTAACCAATACAGCTCACACTAAGGCACATACCGACATACCTGACACATCAACAACAAGTTTGGTATAGACACTGAGTCGGTTCATGGAATTAATGATATTCTGAACAGCATAATGGCCACAAACCTTCCCTTGTGTGATAACCAAAACTGATCATTTGGGTCAAATTCACATGTCTTTGTCTTTGGAGCACGACCAGCTTTGTTCTGTTGCTCCTCAACCACAATTCTGTTCTGTGACAAATCCAACACATCGTGAGCTAGTGCTTGATATGTCCATGTGTGGTGCAGTGGAGTGGCCATATCAATGTTCCGATCAAATACTATGAGAAGAGGTCTCTGAAAACTAAACAAATTTGCAAAAAAGAATTGGAGTGAGCAATAGCTTTGCCAAGTACAGCAACATCAACCTTTTTCAGATCATTTCTTCAAAGCAGCTGCCTTGTCACCAAGTCCAGAATGCCATAAGTGGTGGTCTGCTTTCCAGTA
>JASGXE010021521.1:0-12253 GCA_030068105.1 Sinentomon sp. SZTP_YWyxl
TGAAAGAGCAATGAAAGTGCCAAAAATCATCCTCAAACTCTGGCTCCCTTTTAAACCCTGACTGACAAAGAGAAACCTGCACCCAGTTCCTGTTCAATGTTTCTAAACCTATTCTATTTCTGGTCAGGAAGACCAGATTTCAGCTACTTATCACCAGAAAAGAGATGCAGGAGAGACAGCTGGACGTGCTTAGACATTGGGGTGAAAGCCAAAACCCAAAACAAACAAACATTACTTTTCATCATTTTTTTTCGTCGGTCGACTATTTTCATTGTGAGAAAACCATGGGTTCGATTGCACAGCTCCGACATAGCCCCTGGGCTAGGGCCAAAGTGGAAGTTCGCCCTGGGCCTTGGGCTAAGTGAAATGCGTTTGCACAGCTTCGTGCTCAAATAGTCCTCGTGCTAAAGTTAGCCCCCGACCGTTCACTGGCCCTGGGCTAAATTGAGGATTGCACAGCCTCTTTCTTGCCAACTTAGCACAGGGCTAAACCGAGTGCTAAGTCCGTGAAAAATGGTCATATTTAGCCCGCGACTTGGCGCTGCCTCAAGGCAGGGCTAAGTCGAAATCTAGCTGCAAAAATTGTGAAAATCGCATTGTTTCGTCAATGAATCGATGATGGGTTCTAAGATGGGAGTTTCAAGTGGGGAATTTCAATGCACTCTGCACACATATTGAGCAATCATTTTGTGTGCACATTTTGCGCTTTCATTGAAAAATGTGAAATTCATGCTTCTTCATCAATTTTTTTTAAGAAGGATAGATTCAAATGGGGAATATCAATTCACATTTTGAGCAATCATTTTGTGGGCACTTGCGCTTTCATTGAAAAATGTGAAATTCATGCTTCTTCATCAATTTTTTAAGAAGGATAGATTCAAATGGGGAATATCAATGCACTCTGCGCACATTTTGCGCAATCATTTTGTGCGCACATTTTGTGCCGTCATTGAAAAATGTGAAATTCATGCTTCATCAATTTTTTTTAAAGGATTGATTCAAATGGGGATTTTCAATGCACTCTGCGAACATTGTGAAAGCTTTCCCAGATAGCCATTTTTCATCTTTATCTAATACGGTCATTTTCCCTCATCTTATTCTTTTCCATGTGCCTTCTGGGCATTTCCACGAGTAACGGAATGACATTTACAATTCGATTTTGACCATTTTGTTTTTTTTTATGCAGCAGATATGCTTGTTGGCTGTTTATAATCCATTGATTCTTCACCCATTGATGTCAGGAAATGGCTGATATCTTCATTTTTTACCTGGAATGATTAGATGTGCTGATTTTCATGTTTGAGTTCTTGGTAACGGAATGACAAATTTTGGAACTAGCTTTCGGATAGACTACAAAAATTAAAAAATTCAGCTCATTGCATCAGGCAAATAAAAATTTTGCCCTTTCAATGCAAAATTAAAAGTTTTATTTTCAACCTCATAAGGATTCTCATACACATTGATTAGTTGACATCTGGATATTAATTGCTTTTGCACAGTAACGGAATGACAGTAACGGAATGACAAACTTCCAGGCTTCAGTTTTAAAGTGAAAGGTAACAATGAAGGTAACGAAATTTTCAAGAAGAATTAGGTTTTTTGCGGAAATATTGGTAAAATAGTCAGAGAACAGCTGATCAAAAGTGTGTCTGAGCCCTGTGGGACTTTCTCGACCTGCTCTGATGTCAAGCGGACATGATTTCTGTTGTCGAAGGTGACATGATTCAGTTTAGGTACATTTATGACATCTTTGAAATCAGTGACAAAAACATCTTCATTACAAAACACAGAGACAAAACCACTTTGATCATATCTCCTTAAACTTTTCATCTCATAACCATCATCAAGTTTGTTAACAATGCGACGCAAGTAGCGTTTCTTTGATTTTTTTTCCTAAGAGCTCTTTTATTTTGAGCACAGCTTTTTATTTGACACAGCTTTCCCTCTTCTCCATTTTGTTGTTGACCAACTCCCATTGGAAGAATTTCACCTCAGTTTTCCCTTCGGCTTCAAGTGGCTGGAATTTCAAAATCATATCCTTGCACTCTACACATCCCTCTCGCATGCAGTCATTGCAGTCTTCGCTTCCTTGATCACAGGTAACAGCACTTAGGAACTCCCGGAAGTTGTTGCTTATCCCTGGGATGAACTTCATCAAACATTCCAGAATGAGTTGCATGTTCTCATGGTGCATGCACAGGCAAACATGGTGCAGCAAGCTTGCAGGGTTGTTCGTTTAAAACATTCTGTTTAAAACAATCTGTTTTAAACATGTTTTAAACAACCACAAACTTGTTTAAAACATTTTGTTTAAAACAAAATTGTGTTTTAAACGTGTTTTAAACATGTTTGAAACAACCGCAACTTGTTTGAAATGGTTTGTTTAAAACAATTGCAAAAAACAAAAAAAAATCTTTTTGCTTATTTTCTCAATTTTCAACGTTTTTCTGTTAAAAATATTCTTGTCAATAAAATCATTATTGTTGCCTTTTTTAAGCACCATCGTCAGTAAATTGTTGCAAAATTGGCCTTAGCAGTTTTTGGAACACGTTTAAAACTGTTTAAAACATGTTTAAAACACGTTTTAAACAACGCAAAAAACAGATGGAGAAAAAAAACGTTTAAAACAAAAAATACATGTTTTAAACGTTTAAAACGTTTTTTTATGTTTTTTTTAAGCACGTTTTTTTTTCAACCCTACAACTTGACTTGACGAAAATCTGGCAGTGGCGGAGTGAGGCAAACTTAGAAAGGCCGAGTTGTTTGCCATACTCATCACAGAACTGAAAGTAAGCTTCCTTGATGGTCAGAACCATGTACCGTTTTTGTTTGCTTTCCCTTAATTCCTTGATATACTTTATGTCCTTCCGACCTGGGGCTTGCCAGGATATATAATCCCTGAAGTAAAAGTAAAGGTCTCAAGCTAAGTTGAGAGTGGCAGGGGCGACACGAATAACCTGCCGATTGGAGACAAAGCTATCTAAACTCAAGCCTATGCCTTTTGCTTGGACCCCAACAATATCTTTCTTCTTTGTTGGACTAAAGGGCAAGCATCTTCGAACTTTTGTCACTGCCTTCATCAAGGTCAACCTGAGATGGTAACCTCGCCGCAGAGTGCCTGGAGATTTGTTAACAACGTCGGCAGCCTTCTTGCGGCTTCTGCATTTTCGCTGATTTATGACATTCACAGTACGAAGTTTCCTCAACTCGGCTGATGACATAGAACCCTTCTTTATTTCTTTTCTTCTCCGATCCTTCTCTTTCAATGCACTGTGAAGTGCATTGTTACTTCAGCTGCAATTCTCTCTCTGTGCATCCTCTGTTTTGTTCGTGGTGATAAAGGCCTACTTATATCACCAGTTATGATTTGGATGCACCAAATTTAAACTCTCTAAAAGGTAAATAAGACATGGTTTCAGATGGTGATTTACAAGGATGTCATTCCGTTACCATGCTCCGTCATTCCGTTACTGCAGAAATGTGTCATTCCGTTACCCAGAAACTCAGTAATTGCCAAATGCTACTTGGATGGGAGCATGCCTATGTAATTGACTGTTCGTTTTTTAGTTGGAGAAAAATTTTAAATGTGATTGGTGGAATGGTTTTCTCAAAACAAAAACTTTGAGACTACGATGGTAACGGAATGACATCACAGACCAGGCTCACATTCTTTGCATTTTCAAAGCTTAAAATCAGTCACAGGTGGCCTAGCAAGCTGAGGCTATCTTCAAGTATGTTGTGGGACAAAAGTTTAATATAAAACAGCTTCAAAAAATATTAAAAATTTTTCGTAAAAAACATTTTACGGACTGCAGAAATTGTGCTATTATTATCATATAAAATCTTCTATATTTGAAACCAATAAAAGTCACCAAAGAGTCAATTTGCTTGATTTTCATCTTCAGATTATCATCACCAGATGTGTTTTCATCTTTATCACAGTCAGGCAGAGCTCTTATCATTGATTTTATTTTTTGCAATTTGGTGTACCTTCTCGTGGAAATGCCCTTCTGTTTAGTTTGTCTGAGGCGCCTTTTAAATTTTCTCCAGCTTCTGCAGGGCTCCACCAACAGAACCCCGCGGCAGGGGCTCTTGTCTTGGAACCCCGCTGGAGCTGTGCCCCAGACCTCATTTTGTCTTATGCGGTCTCGAGCTTCTTTTGGTAGGCCTACCTACTAACGAAAACTAAATTCATGCACTGTACACTCTAAACTCCTGAGGTTTCGGCATGGAACAACTTCGGAACACCATTTTAACGTGGGCATGAGGGTGTTCTTTTCGTAACATCTTTTGGAACACCTGACGTGTTCTTGGAAGTTGGAACACCATTTTCATGTCACAACTTTGGACCACATAGGTGATTTGGTACACCCCAAGTGCTCCAAATCGCTCGTGTTCCAAAATTGTGACAGGAAAACGGTGTTCCAAGAACACGGCAGGTGATCCAGGTGTTTAGAAAAGAACACCCCATCTAAGCCCATGTTAAAAATGGTTTACCGAAGGTGTTCCATGCCGAAACCTCAGGTTTAGAGGTTACATAGTTTTTTGGGTTATGTCATTAAAAGGGGGGACACAATTGTTCCATCGCATGGAACTATTTTCAGAAAACAGCTGTTCTCTAAGCCATGCAATCGTGTCCCCCCTTTGCACCTTCAGACAGTACAGCGTGTTATCTGTGTTGTGCAATTGCGCACCTTTCTGGCACGGACAAACGGTTTTCTTTTTGAATTTTCTTTGTTCCTGCTTTGTTTGTTTTTTTTGTTCTTGCTTTATTTCCTTGTTCCTGCAGATCAGGTTGCGTGAGGTCCAGGTTGTTTAAAGATAGGCAGCCTAGATTTCTATTTCACGACACAGAGAGCTCTAACTTAACGTAACCTAATAACCTCACCAAACCGACTACCAGACAGAAAAGGCACACTGGCACCAAAGGCCAAAGGGGGACATAATTGCACGGCCAAGAGCACAGCTTTTTGGCTATCGTTTCGTTGGTGATCTGGGCGGCAATGACGATTCCGCCGGCCACTTACCATTGACATTTGTGATTAGTGGTATAGTAGACTTCCCAAATGAGGTTGCGCCAAACGAAAAATGTTGCATTTCTGTGTCCCGTTTGTCCGCAGATCGTTTATTGAGGGATGTTGCCCCACGACCAGCGATAAACAAGGCACAGGACCTGATCGACTGACATGCGACTGGTGCTCCGTAGTCGATCAGCAAAAATAAAAAAGGCCGGAATTGTACTTTCTGACAGGCTGAAATGTCTGGCAGCCATTCCTTGTGCAGTATAGTCTTGTACTGTTTTTGCTGTCCATTTGCTAGACTTTTTCACCGTTCATAGTCCCATAATGGAGCTTGACATCTTTCGCATGTCCCAACGCTGCAGCAGGTAATGCTCTTAAGAATGCCAATGCTGTCTCATCTATCGAGATGACTTGAATAGCTTAATAACCAGCATTTTGTTCAAGTACGACCAAACCATCCAAATTAAGATTCGTGAAGGAAGACAAACTTCAATGTCAAAACCAACGTTTAGAATTTGTCATGGTCCTCACACTCCAGAAAAATTAATCAGATGTACTTTTGTCCGCTGAGTATAAAACTGCAGCAATTGTAATTTATTTTTCACTGGAGTGCAGTGTTGTCCCAATCAACACTTTACGTTGCTTTCATTCTCTGGAAAGTCTATATGGAAATCATAAATTCTGTTGGTGTGGGTGGGCTTAATCATCATTGGCCGCCAGATCACCAACTATACGATAGCCAGCTTTCTGAAAACCTTTCCATGTGATCATGCAAATGTGTCCCCCTTATGTTTTTTCTCAAAGATTTTACTCTGTGTGTAGAGCAGAATGGGGTTCAAAACTGTCTTAACATGCAGTGCCAGATTCAGCTTGCCATGGAGGGGCAGCATGTGTGAACATTGCCTTCTGGTGTGGGGGGTCTTGGGAAGATCAACAGAAGGGTTCCAACTAGCGGATCATCTTGGAAGGGAGTCTGAGGTGCAAAGCCCACCAGCAGATGGAGAAACTGATATTCTGTGTTTCAGTTTCGGTGCAAAATAGTGGTTCTCAAAAAAAAAAATCCGCGAAAATCAATCTTCATCCCGCGGGGGGATCGGATCGCCACCTCTGCCCTCCACTGGATCTGCCACTGCACGCACGAATATGACGGTGGATATTTGCAGCAGATACATTTTATGTCGCCACAGAAGCAGAAGCTAATTCACTTAGCACTGGCCTAAATCCATTTCGCACAAGGCCAAACCCATTTACTACGGGGCCAAACCTATTTAGCAGGGCCAACCCTGTTTAGCACGGGGCTAAATCCCTTTAGCGCGAGTGCTAACTTTAGTCTAGTGCTAACAAGTCCCAAGTGCAAACTTTAGTTGTGCAATCCATTTTGGCCCGAGGCCTTAGTCCAGGGCCAACGTTAGCTCACGACTAACTTGGCTCGAGGCTGTTCAATCCACCCCAGTTTCAGCAATCCGTGTTTTGATGCAACCAAACACAATGGTTCATAGAATAATATCGAGCTGCTAAGAAAATGTGGGCTTGGAACAGACTGACATACATTGGTTGAAAATGCAGCAGGTTACCTATGCTCAATTATCGCAAGATTTGGCGGAGAGCTGGTAAAAATACTCGTAAAAGATAGGTAAATGATGAGAGAAAAAACAGCAAAGGCAGAAAAAAAGCCAGATGCAAGCAAGAAATCCAGCTATGGGAATGGGAGTGAGAACTCTGGCATTATTCGCACAACTTTACGGTTCACAGATCTACACCCCGCCGAATTTTCCTCCGAACTGATCCTTTGCTCTGCCGGGACCCGGCAGAGCAAAAGATCAGTTCGGAGGGAAATTCGGGGGGGGGGGGGGAAAGAGTTGAAGGTTGAGATTTCCTCAAAACCGAAAATCTCTCCAATTATTCTGTCCCATAAAAAGAAATGTAACTGTTTTCATGTCTGTCCCGGCTCTCACGGCACAGGTCATAGGCCAAGTAGCCTACCACAACAATGCACCAAACTACAAGTAGCAATACACGAACCAAAGACTCCAGACTCAAGTGCGGTTTATGGCTTCTTTTCACCAAACCTTAAAAAAAAAAACAAGCATAAATATGAAAAACAAAACAAGACAAAAAGTTACTTCCCTTCAACAAATGGGTTCAACATCTGCACCTTGGGCTGAAACATGGGAAAAAAGGAAAAAACTTTCCGCTTAACGAAATCAGGGATGCCAAATTTTTTCTTCTTCCGGATTTTTTCTTCGTTGTTCATGTACCTATCAGCCCGAGGTGATGATGCATGCCGAAGAAGTGACCCAAAACTTAGGTGACAGTTTTTAGGCAAACAACTGCCCAAACTCCAGATTTTTGGACTGTTGTTTGCCTAAAAACTGTCCCCTAAACCCACCCCTGGGTCACCCACCTATTTGGCAAGCATCTTACCTCGCATTCCCTAACATAACAAAATGCCTTTCGCGATAAGTGTTATGCGTCAAGCATGTGTGCTAAAGAAGAAAAATTGGGGGAAAAATAGGTGTCCCTGATTTGGTTTTGTGTTTTGGTCATTTTGTTGCACGTGTCAGGCGTCAAGCATGTCTGCAAAAGAAGAACAAATTGGAAAAAAGTCTGGCAACAGTGATTTGTTAAGCGTTATGTGCATGTTAATGTTTTAGTCGTTTTGTTAAGCGTTACCAAGTGTTAAGCATCGAGCATGTCTACTAAAGAAGAACAGAATTGGAAAAAAGTCTGGAATCAGTTGATTTGTTTAAGCGTTGTTAAGGATGCGTTTAAAGTGTTTTAGTTGTTTTGTTAAGCATAAAGTGTTAAGCGTCAAGCATGTCTGCCAAGGAAGAAAAAAATTCGAAAAAAAATCGGGCATCAGTTGTAACGTGAAGGACACTTACCTCCTCTATTCTATCAGTACTAGTTTTCCATCTCTCTATAGGCCACCTCTTGCTACTTCTCAGTAGTGTAGAACTACGAAGTCGTTCACTTCAACCAAAACATTCAGCACAAACCCTAACCCTAATCTGAATCACTGCAGGCTTTTATTCACCTGCCGGATCAGGTTTATGATAACCAACTCCAATCACCTTGAAAGAGCCTAAATTTTATTAAATGAGGAATAAAAGGAACAGAACTATTGCGTAGGTAATTATATCATTCAGCAATAAGAATCAACTCAAAACAATCAAATTGGCAATGCACTACGAATACAAGCACTTAACAATTCGTCTTCCTGCATAGGTAACTGTTCTCCACGGTTTGCTCCGAAAGCATTCTCCACGGTTTGCTCCGAAAGCAATCTCCACGGTTTTCTAGAAAGCACCATCAGCTCCTGATAAATTTAAAACTTCTCCAAGTTCGTTTTCTGGAGACTTTTCCACTCTTCGTCTCCTTTCTCAGTCTTTTCCACTGCTTCTTTTGAGGTTATCAGTCCTCCAGACCCAAAACCACCAAACACTTCCAACCAACTTGATCTACTCGGAAACTTTGGCTCTGAAATTTCCCAGTCACCTCTTGTCCTGCAATCTTTATCTAAAGATTACAACCTTCTTCTTTACAGCCAGCCTCTTGCTGTGAATCTTTGTCATCACCAGATGACCACCAAACCAGATTGGTCCTTCATACTCCTGTCTGGTCTCACTGCCAGCACGACAAAAGAAATCCATGTTTGTGATGTGAAATCAGAAATCTAATCTGATCTCTTTACCTAATAACCCCCCACCCAGGGTTGAGCATAGGGGGGGTAGGGAGGGTTACCCCCCTGGCCTTCGGCCGAGGTTATCCCCCAGCCTTTTTCCGAGGTACCCTCGGAAAAAGGCTGGAAGGATGTTGCAATTGAATGTTGCTATTGAAGTCCTTCCTGGTGTGTGCTCTGCACACACCAGGAAGGACTTCAGCACACACCAGGAAGGACTTCAATAGCAACATTCAATTGCAACATCCTTCCAGCCTTTTTCCGAGGGTACCTCGGAAAAAGGCTGGAAGGCTGAATGTTGCTATTGAAGTCCTTCCTGGTGTGTGCTCTGCACACACCAGGAAGGACTTCAATAGCAACATTCTGTTTCGTTTGTACCTACTTCCTGTCTTGATTCCCCTGCTGGAAAAAGGCTAGGGGGGTAACCTCGGCCTTTGGCTCAGGTTACCCCCCCTAGCCTGTTTCCAAGGGTACCTTTGGCCGAAATCCTGGTGTGTGTCCTGCACACACCAGGAAGGACTTCAATAGCAAAATTCTGTTTCTTTTATCCTTCCTGTTTTGATTCTGCATTTTGGTATCTCGTCTGTCATGCAATGAAATATCAAAATTGTACATGACTGAAATATGAACATTAAAAATTTGTGAAATAAAAAAAAACGGTGCAAAAAAATGATTCTATTCAAAAAAATTGAGCCCCCAGAAAAAAAATTCCCCTGCCGGAAAAAAACTAGGGGGGTAACCTCGAGGTCACCCCCTGTAGCCTCTTTCTGAGGGGAACCTTGGCTGAAGTCCTGGTGGTGTGCCCTGCACACGTCAGGACTTCAATAGCAACATTCTGTTTCTTTTGTATTTTCTGCTTTGATTTGCAGATAATGGTAAAATGAAAAAAAAAAACTCATCCAGAAAGTCGTGTCTGACAGTGTTTCCTTGCTCCATCTATTGCGACTGCAGACCCTCCAGGATAAGAAAAAAAGGACATGAAATGTCGTAAAATGGCATCTGAGGACCCCTAATTTTTCAAAAAAGCTTCAGCTTTTGGGGGACGCTGTCCCCCCAAACCCCCTGCCGGGGGCGCTGCCCCCTGGACCCCCGCTGGGGGCACAGCCCCCCTGACCCCCCATGCTGGGGAGCTGCCGCCCCCCAGACCCCCTGCATTTTCGGTGCCATACCCCCCTCGAAGACCTGTTTACCCCCCTCTAAGGTACCCTACCTTGCCCCCACCCTCCTAGAGGAATAGAAAAAATAAACAAATTAGCACATCCAAACAATCTCCCGTTACACACCACCTCCTTGAGATGTGCCACTTTGTTTCCTCTTCCCTTACCTCTAGCTTCTCTTCTCTACACTACTTCACCTCTCACATGATACATAACTCTGAAACTTTAACTCACTCCCAAAAAACAATTTCCCAACTCTCTCCCAAGAAATGAAGTATAAAAATCATTAATCAACAAACTTCAAAGCAATTTATCATTCAAGTAAAATTTAAACAAATAGGTACTCTCTTTAGAAATAACACTTGGTATTCATCAAAACGAAACAACACTCCAAATAATAACCGCTTCCAATGAATTACCTATCTGACAAAACATCGCATCCAAGTTAAATCACTTCATACAAACAACATAAATTATATTTTCAGACAAAAAATGACACTCTGGGCAAGTTTTAATGGGTTGCCCTTGCCTCCCAAGAAACAAATCTAAATCCCTCACAAATAAAACCAGTCTTTTATATCCTTGAGATGCAAATGCTCATCCCTCACCAAAATCAGAATCCCTTGAATGCTACACTCCACAAATGGAAATCTCTTGAGATTTTAAATCACAAAAAAAAAAACAAAGGCTCACAAAAAATAAGTAATCATTGCAAAACCCTCAGGCAAGTTTTCCAACACTCGGGCAAGTTTTCAAACACTCCGGATGCCCTTGCCTACCCGTAAGCAAAATACATCTGAAGTGCCTACAGTGCCGGATTAAGGGAATGTGGGGCCCTGGACCCAGTTTTTTCGGGGGCCCCTGACTTGACGGCCTCCCCCTGGAATGCAAATTAAAGAAGTGAATTTCTGTATTTTTGAAATAGATTCCTTATCCTTATTATTCATATTAAAACCGATACCTTATCAGTTATCCTGACCCTAAGACCCCAAACCTCTTTTCCGCTTTTCGTTTGGGGGTGGGTCTTTTTGCATGGAATTAATGGAAAGTGCCTAAATCCGCAGAGCTGCCATCACATTCCAACTTTGACCGCCACAACAAACAACCACCGAACGACCAAACCAAGCCGAACGGAAAACCGAAAAATGTCAAAACACAAAAACGTGGATTGGTGGGATGAGAACAGAAGCAGAGTTGAGGCAAGAACGTCAGGTCTTCAGAGCCACGCCGAAAAGCCGTTCAGGCAATGCCTCAGAGCACGTGCAGGCAACTAACTGGCAAGGCCGTAGTCGCAGACTCCCCGCAGTGGAATTCGAAGAAAACTGCATGATGAATGCGAAGCGAATGCAACATTTACAAAACGTCATGCAATAATCCGCCGTTCACGTTTCACGAAGAAAGAGGCAAGGTCTGCAAAGTTCAGTGAAGGCATCTCTATGATCCGCACCTACTTTCGGGTGGCCAGGGGGCAGCGATCATTCATTTTTCTCCCCTTTGGGCTCATCAGTCAGGCCTCAGCCCTGTTCCGGACGCCTATTCAAGCAATGCATACCGTTTTGGGCAATTTTCCATCAAACCACGTGTTAATGTTCTGATCCCCCGTTTTTGAAAAATGGGGAAAAACGTATGAAACAAAGGAAAAAGGTCAGGCTAGGTTAGGTCACGTTAAGGCAGGTTAAGTAGGTTAGACAGTTTCGGTTTGGTTAGATTGGCTCTATTTTTCTCTTTTTCGTCACGCGCAAAATCGGGATGTGCCCAAATCAGTGGGCATTTCAAACACGAAAATACGGGTCCCGGATGCGATTTCACAAACCTTGCTGCGACTTTAGATGGCAGAGAGCGTTTTGTGCAAGAACACTCGATTGGGGCCCCTCACTCGCAAAAAAAATGTTGATTTTTCCTTACCAAAAGCTATCTGAACCTGACCTAACCCTGTCCCATCTCAGAAAAATCAATGCTCGCTTGGGGCCCCAACATGCCATCTTAAGTCGCAGCAGGGTTTGTAAACTGGCGTCCCGGACTGTCCCCTGCTTTTGGGTTTTGAGAACAGAACACTTACGTGCAAATACATGTGTGTTGTGTTTGTGGGGTGGTTTGTCAGTGTATGCATGCTGACAGGCGAATGCATGCTGGTCACACTCACAGTGTCAATTTTCCCGGTGGGCGGTGGGGTTCCCCTCTCTCCTCTCCTGTTCCTCTACTACCCTCTACCCTACCTCCACCACTCCACCTACATACCTTTCGGTTTTCCCCATGAAGTTTGTCTGGTACTTGCATTTTTTGACAAACTGAACTGAAAATTTGGAGGAAATTGGAAAGGAAGGCACGAAAAGAGGATTTCGTATAGGCAGCAGCAGCAGGCAAACTGAGCGCAAAAAAAAGAGAGGGCTGTC
>JASGXE010021525.1:0-10171 GCA_030068105.1 Sinentomon sp. SZTP_YWyxl
GAACAGACTTGAGGGATAGCAGTCCGGCAGCGGAACAGGACATTTTTTGGGAAACAAGGTCAGAAAAAATCTTAAGCCGGCGGTTGCGTCGTCTATCTCGAAGGGGCTCCAGATGGAGATCTGACAGGATTGCAGAAACAGAGGCCACAGCGCCGGAAGTTGCCGGAAAATAACCCTGGCAGCTCGCCTTTGGATACTTTCTAGAAGGTGAATCTCGGTAGCAAGCATCGGGTCCCATGCTGCGCTCGCATATTCCAGCACTGGCAGCACAAAGGACACATAGGCTTTTCTTCTGGCTACAGAAGTTGAAAACTTCAGATTTCTTTGGATGAAGCCAACAAGGCGACTCGCTCTTAAGGCAGTCGACTGTACATGGTCGCTCCAGCTAAGGTCAGCTCTAAGGATTGCTCCCAGGTATTTGTATGCGGGAACACTTTCCAGAGGGGTACCAGTGAGGCAATAACAGGGAATCATGTGTGGGGTAGGGTTGATACCTCTGGAAAAGGACATTGTTTTGCATTTTTCAGGATTCAGCCTCATTCCCCATGTATCACACCATTCAGAAATGCGGTCAATCAAAGCAACGCAGAAATCTTCTGAAACCAGAAGTGAGCCAATTTTCCCGTCAGTGCTGTGCTAATAGCTCGCATGTTGACCGGGTTGCTTTGCGTGTTGGGAACGAATTTGCTCTTTTCCGTGTCGTTTCTTGGGGTTTGTGCTGCAATTTGCCAGCAGCGCATACCTCGTGGCTTGCACCGGTTTCCACCAGAACACCGAAATTAAGCAACGTTGGGCCTGGATGATGATTGGATGAGAGACCACCCTTGTACCCCAGTATGTGCTGCAGGAAGGGGGCTTAGTGGTCAAGTCCCTCATCTCTTTCGGATGAGACGTTAAATAGGAGGTCCCGTGTGCAGCATCACACTGTGCACGTTAAAGAACACCTAGTTCCAGTCCAAGAGAGGCTGGCAGGTAACAATTCACAGAAGCCACACATCACAAGACACACGTCTCCGCTCTGCAGAGCAGATTCGGTTCGGGAAATCCTGCGGGTTGGCGTGTGCACACCGTAAAGCTGATCCGAGTACTTTTAAGTTGAATGCAGAGTGGAGTATACGATTATGGGGGATTGTTCTCCTTGCGAGCCCAAGTTGTGCAACAAGGTTTTTAAGCCGGGCCACCGGCCGTATCGCTGTATTCCACAGCAGCAAATCATCATCATCATCAGCATGATGATGATGATGATTTGCTGACTTGTGAGCGGGAAAATGCGTGAGAGCAGTTGGGTGAAGGGTGAATTCGTGATCGGATGCAAACGACAATGCGTGTGGTTCCACTGTGAGTGGGAGATGTTGAATCACAGCTGTGCGGCGTATGACAAATATTGAATCAGTTGACTTGTGGTGCGTTTTTCACTGCGAACAGGGCGAAAATATGGGATGTTTCGCGGAATAGGGAGGATTTTTGATTTCACGTGAAGGGCGTGTTGCCTATATAGAGATTTCAAGGCCGCTGGGTAGAATTGCCCGGGGCAGGGAAGCTGTCATTGTGAGTGACGTGAGTGTGAGGGTTTTAGAAAGTGAGAGGAAAGCATTGAGGAGTGAATTGAATGTGGTCAGTCAGATTGTGTTGCGCGTGGCGGAAGCATTCGCATGGTTGGTGGAAAAATTGCGCGAGAGGATGGATGTGTGCTCGCGAAGAGGGTGATGCTTGTGGAGAGAGGTGGAAAAGTTGGTCCCCCACACGGAATTTCGATTTGAAATTAGACCAGCTAATTCGTTCTATTTTGAGCGTTTTCTGCCCCAGTATCAAATATTAACGTACGAGTATCTATTAGCGTTTTCAAGTTTCCGCCTATTTACTGATTGAGGCATGTATGAAGTTGGCACCCCACGGTGGAATTTCAACTTCAAATTGGGCCTATAAATTTGTGCGCTTTTTGTAAATTTATGTTTCTGGTTCACAAATTTTGGATCCAACAACCGCATTCACGCGGCAGCCAATTCACTGACTGACGCATGTACGAAGTTGGAATCCCACAGTGGAATTCATTATTGCAATTTTTATTTTTCAATTTCAGGGAAGCAGAGAAGAAATCAGCCGAATTTGCGTGATGCCGTTGGGGCGATAAAAAAGCACCTTTTGTTTTCAGTTTCTGTTGGTTGAGAATAATTGTTCAGAAAGTTGCAGAAGACATTTTTGCTGGATGCCGTCATGAAGACTCCAACAGCCAGTGTCTGGCTTCTTTTCCGAGGAAAAGTTAACCTTTTTGGCACTTTCATTTCAGGCGCTGCTGAGTGCAGTTCCATTTCAGCATGATCAGGGAAACAAGGCGGTGGCCAAGATATTGCAATCAATTGATGTGAAAGGCCCTTGATATTCATGCCAGTGAACTTTGCGGTATCCAGCTGCAAATGATGGCCGTATACAGCGATCATCGATTGCAAATTTTTCAACAGCATCACGAAAATATGTGAGCAGTCGGAAGATACCAGAAAAAGTCAGTTTCTGGCGCCAGCCAGTTTCTTGTGTCTTCCAGCCGACTGCCGTTTGTATTAAACAGAGCATTTCAAAAGAACATATGTTTTGTTTATTTTATGAAAACCCGTTTATTTTGTAACAAGCCCTTCATTTTGTGACATCCTCAAATGACATTCCCGCTTTTTCACCCTGGCAAAAAATCTTCGGGCATTATAGTAGCTCGGTTTCAACTCGGGGTGGAGCCGTTTAGAACACATGAGTCGTGACCTGCAAAACGCACTGCATTTGTTTTGCTTTTAACTGAGAAAACTCAATAGTTTTTGATTGGCCCCCGACTTGGCTGTCGGGATTTCTCCTATGAACGAAGAACATTTGAATGACCATGTACATTGGCACACGTCTTTCATATTCCAGCAGAAGGCTTTGATCTGGGTAGTGATGGCATGTGGACGATGATGGGTGAATGTGTCTCATGCACCTACAGTAAACTCTCCATTCTCAAACTATGTTGCAAATTATAGTTTGCGATGCCATTGTACGTATTCACTTCAACCACATAGTATGAATATGAATTCGAAAGGTGTGTAAAAATTTGGGGAATTGTTCATTCAAATTCAACAAAAATTAAAGACGAACGTTTTTCGAAAACCCCCTTCTTCATGGGTTTTTGTCCATAAAAAGTTCCGGTTGCCACGGCAATTGCCTTAGGCCTATAACTTCGATGACCCTTTTACCCTGCTGCAGGATACCATTGTAGTTGAAATTTTTTTCGTTTTCTTTCCTTCCTTTTTGCATATAGCAAGTCTTAATCGGGGGAACTTTAAAGGTTTCCTTTTTATTTCCATTATCCAATGAAAATTATCCATCAGGCAAAGGAGATCAGCAAGTGATCACAGTTTTTGTAACAAGGGAGGGGCAGACATTCGAACAATCTCAAACTGCAATTATTTTATCTGACTCCAACAATTTTCCGATTGCAGTGGGTCGGAAACAAGTCTTTTGTTTTTTGAAAAACAACATATGTTTAACTCGCAAGCCTCCATTGCTTGTATCATGACATGTGAACATTTTTTCGAGCTTTTGGTATTTTGTATTGATCATGTTGGGAGATTGTTGGAATTACTTGTCCTTTTTTCACAGGACGTGTTCCTTTTGACTGCAGCGTGGATTTTCACTGCGAGAGGAACGTTCTGACGGCACATGAAAAGCATGTGGCATTTCTATGTGGTTTCGTTCGGATTCGACACTGTGGTGCTGCGGTGCTAGCCACGTTGTGAAGGACGCTCCTGCCACGGTGCAACGCAATGTTCCTACCACAGTGGATAACCATGTTGCTATACCACTGTATATACAGGTCCGGGAAAATTAATGGACCCACACATGCCATTTAAATGCAGTTTCGGTAGTCAATGAAACATTTGATTCCGCGACGAAAATTTAGCACCAAAGTTTTTCCTTTGTAGTCCAACCAAATGAAGAAGAAAAAAAATCAAGTGTTTTTTTCTAAAATACTGAGTATATGCAATTTGATTGTTGAAACAAAACTTGTGAAACACATGTCACAACATGTTGATGAAAGACGACACATATTTCTATGTGAAAAAAGGACACAAGTAAAGGAACGTTTCGGAGGCAACATCCATTTCTGCCATTTCATTTACTTTAGTGGCTCCATTAATTTCCAGATGCTGTACATACATTCACGTTCCTGCCATGGTGTTACGAACAAACCGCATTCCCGCCAATAGGGAATTATATTCGTACCAGACGCTCCAGCCACGTTGGAAGCTCACGTTCCCGCCACAGCGGTGCCACGTTCCCGCCACAGTGGAATAACACGTTCCAGCCACAGTGGTATGCCACGTTCCCGCCACAGTGGAATAACACGTTCCAGCCACGGTGGTGTGCCACGTTCCCGCCACAGTGGAATAACACGTTCCAGCCACGGTGGTATGCCACGTTCCCGCCACAGTGGAATAACACGTTCCAGCCACGGTGGTATGCCACGTTCCCGCCACAGTGGAATATCACGTTCCAGCGACGGTGGTATGCCACGTTGCTGCCACGGTGGCCAGCACCGTGGCGCCACTCCGACCATATCCAAGTCGCAGCCACGTGGCCACGCCACGTGTTTTCCACGTTCCGACGGAACGTTCCTGAAACGTTCCTCTGCTGCCCGGGTGCACAAAATGCAGCACCCTGTCTAGAAAAATAGTCCGAACTTCCTACAAATTGGCAGCATACATCCCAAGAGTTAGTACTATTCATATCCAAAAATCACGCAGATCGGTTAACGCTTACTCATGGCATGTTGCAATACTTATAAAACTTTTGGGACAGCCTTCGTGGAAGCGACATAATTTCCAACAGTGGTAGCTGCCTGGTCGCCCTGCGGGTTGGCAATTGCCAGAAAACTGGTATTCGTAGCAGGGATCGGTTTGCTGAGGGGCCTGGAGCGATGTGGGGTGCTGGAGCAGTTGCAGTGGCCAGTGTGTGCCGGTACCCCGGCCGATATCCCAGCTAAACCTACAGTAACACAGCGCAAAGCAAAACTCCCCTGCCACATGCCACACGCGCGTATTAAGGCATTCGCTGGTTAAATCAAATTCCACGAAAGAAGCGATGAAATAGGTAGCCTGTTATAGCATTGGTATTCCTGATATTCGTGTAAGGACTTTCCTTTAATTTCCACGTCGTCCATGCAGACCGCAAGTAGTTTCCCTAACGTCGTGGGCAGTATCCTGAGGCAATTTTAGGATGAAAATGTAGAATTATTTCGTGTCTTTTTTTGTTATTTTCGTTGATTTACAATTTGGTTTTCAGTAATTTTTTGTGTCTTCAAAAATATCTTTGAATTTCACAGCCATGTTTTTTTCGGGGAGTTCCCCCAGAAATCATCGAAAGACAAAAAATCATTCTCCACTTTCGTCTTAGATTTGCCTGGCAGGATGCTGCCGACGACGTTTGGCAGACGTTTGGCAGGGGAATTTTCAAGGAGAGTTTAGAATTTGGGTTTGCATATCCGTATGTTTTCATTGCATAACAGAGGCAACCGAAAGTCCTTTTGTACATCGTAGAAACTTCTAAGGTCTATGCAGAGGGCAGGGCTCGATGCAACATCATGCCTTACACAAGTGTCATCATCATCTGCGGTGCATGCTTCCCTTGATCCTTTTAATGACGCCTGAGTTTATAGGTACTCATGTGAGTTTTACCCATCACTCCTGTCTTCGAAGAATTTTGATGAGTCCACTGGAATAAATTTTGTGGCAAAATTGTCTCTTTAAAGTATGGCAAGAGATGTGTGGCAACACAAATTCAAATAAATTTTCACCCATTTTTTGTGGCAGCAATGGGATTTCCGGGATTCTCCCCTTGATTGGTGGAATTCACACTTGATCCTCTCACACTTGATTGGTGGATTTCCCTTGATTCTCCCTGAATGCTTGTATATGCCACCATTTAGTTGAATCATTATTGCCATTAAAATAGTGTAAAGTTGCCACGAAATAGTTAGTGTAGTCAACTTTTGCCACTTTTAATGACAATTCTGCCATCACTAAAGGTTTTACGGTGACATGGAGTTTTGCCTTTACACTGACACCAACTTACCGGTCCTCGACATTATTCACCAATAACAGTCGTCGGAATTGCATCACGGGAGAACGGATTTTTACATTCAAAACTGTACCAGTTATAAGCCATAAATTTTCAACAGCTTTAACCGATAGGTTTACGGATTTATCGAGTCTCGGTTGGTTGAAAGGGTTTGGAAATGCTCCTGCATTCACGTGGGTGCTTTTCAACGAAGTGATTTTCAATTGAGAAAAAGTTCCATGCCGTCTATTTTGGTGCCAAAACTGGTAGAGGATTTTGGGGCGATAACTCCTCAGAAAAAGCGCCTTTTTTCTCTATATAGTTCAATCGCCTTTTTATTTTTACCTGCCTGCTCCCTAATACCAGCGATGCTAAAAAACACGCCCACCTTCAACGGCCGATTACGCCCCATTGCAAGATTCCGATTCAAGGGTGCATGTCTGTGCTTGTTCTAAATGAGCGATGACGCAATTGCCCTCCTGCGTATAGACATCCATCCTAGGCGATAAATTCTCCCTTGGTTTCAGCTGCAAAGGAGTTCCTTGTGATTTATGACTTGGCGTGACGCACCTTTCGGAATGTAGGTAAGTCCCATTTCAAGAAGCCCTTTTGCCCCCCCCTTGACCAGCCTTATCCGAACAATTAATTTGCAGTTTGCAAGCATTGCCGAATATAGAAAGGCATACCTACACGAAATACAGGGT
The DNA here is from genome assembly GCA_030068105.1 of Sinentomon sp. SZTP_YWyxl. Classification (NCBI taxonomy): domain Eukaryota; kingdom Metazoa; phylum Arthropoda; class Protura; order Sinentomata; family Sinentomidae; genus Sinentomon; species Sinentomon sp. SZTP_YWyxl. The sequence goes on from JASGXE010021525.1 coordinate 6,783, forward strand.
GTGCCACATTTCTATGCCCATGCTCCGTGTGGCGTCTCGCTGTCGCACAGGATACGAGATTTGCCATGCCTGCAAACATGGGATACGAGACCCACCACGCATGCTACCTGTGATGTGATGCTCAGCATCAAGGAGAATTCTGCGGTCTTATGGGCCACCTTATAATTGAGATAACTGTGCTGACAATGTTTGTGTGACAAAACTAGTTCGAGGCATCTTTTAGAGCAGTTTAACCGTTTAAGATGAGGGAAATTTTTAATCAGGAACAGTAGCATGAAATCGTCAACCCGGATATAAATACAGCTCGTATATACGAATAAACAAAGTTCCACAGTTAAATTTTACGAAAAACAACCAGAAGGAAAATTTAGGCATGGTGACATACGTTCTTCGGAACAATCGCAACCATGCTCGTAGTGTATAAAATCCCATTTTTTCGACCTCCTACATAAATAATTATACGTTGAATGTATCAGATTGGTAAAAAGTGCGACGAAACACGAGACATGCACAATTTTAGGGCGTACCCCAACACGAAAATCCTTGCGGACAATCCAGCACCGACCGAATTCTCATTCTTCCGCGATTTTTAGACCAAGCAAACGTGTTAAAATTATTAAAATATACTCGTATGTTTGGAACATTTTTTCTATTCGTCTACATAAACGTGCATTCTCTTCATGAAAAAGTTAGTGAAGCAGAGTAAGTTTTTCGAGTGGTTAAATCTTCCATGCTGCATCCATGTTGTTTCCCTTCTGTCGAAAAACTGGGTCAAAGCAAACGTGGATGCAAAAAGACAGAAAACAGGAGACTTTTTATTGGCTACTTCTACGTGATCGCGGGAACGACGAGTGACAAAGCTGAAAAATTCAAATCTCCGAAGCGTTTGCGTTGGATGGACCAAAAGTCATGCGATTCATTGGATGGACCAAAAGTGGATGCATGAGAAGCTTTTTCCCTTATAGTGTGTTGTGGAAATGGTCGCGGGTTTGTCTCTCCAACAACTACAGTTCCAACGTTGCACGTAATGTTCCTATTCAGCAGCGAAGAACCTTCACTTCACTCTCAAAGCCATTCTCGTCACCCCATGTTGAAACCATAAGAATTCCATTGTTATGGGTATCTTTTTGGAGTTTCGGAAAAAATCTTTTTGGAGTTTTGAGTGGATTCGAACCCCCAGGATAGGGTGGAAGCTTTTTTGACCGTAAATGCACCGTGCCACATGCTTTCTTGCACGGCGCTCACTACCCAATGCTTTTTGTACGATGCGGCGGAATAATGTGCTCATAAATGTGTTTTTCCCATTTAACTGTTGCCTCCGAAACGTTTTTTCCTTATTTTAACTCTTATGCATCAGGCGGTAGAAATTAAAGCACCAGGTTTCAACAGAGCCTTCTGGAGACAGATTTTGGCCTCGGCTACAAAAGCCGATCTTTATTTTCCGCAGCAAGGAGTTTTTGCTAAAATCTGAACTGTCGCAATTTTTTAAATGCATGAGTACATTAATTCCGCTGCCGCTATACCTTCCAACCACACTCCCTTCGGTCTCAAAAACAGTCATCCCTGCGCAGATGAACTGATTTGACGGCAAAACGTTTCCACTTGAAATCGTGATAACGAGGAAAATTTATGCGGACATAAAGCATTGGGGGACGGGGATTGCATTTGCTGTGGTGAGCTCTCGAAATCCATCACCTCAGAAATGAGTAGCACGCGTCCTCTGGAGAGCTTTATGGTGACAGGACTTTTGGACTACTCCTTAGAAATGCATTGCAGCATTCATATCCTTCGAGGATAACCGCAGGATTAGGCTGTCCTTGGACTCTCGAAACCCGGATTTCATACTAAATCTTTGCGGTTTCCGGGTTTGGACTGCATCCGTTGAATTGCCCAGCAGTTGCTTTCTGTCCTTCCGAATAAAACGGAATGATAAATCCACCCTTATATAGTGTTCTCATTAAGCGGAGACATTCCGCTGTGGCCAGCTCTGCAGCGACTGTTTGCTCTTCGACAGATTGCCTCTGCATAGAGTGTTTTCTGCCGAGAGTGATAAAAATGCTGTGCCAACTGCTACTAGATGAAAGGCAAGCTTTTTCGGAATAAAATGTCGCATATAAAGCGGGGGCAAACCATTGCTTTCAGACCAGATGGTGAACCACTTTCAAAGGTGATGAAAGCGGAAAGAAGGCTCGTTATTGTTTATGTTTACAATTTTAGAAATTCATTTTTTACGGAAAAGCGTCATTTCCCATGTTTCGCAGTTGCTGGTTTTTCCGCGCTTTTTGCTCAGATTTCTTTTTAAAAAACAAGGCTTCCTTGCAATTACAATACAAATGCTTGGGAATATTAATTCCATCCCCTTCACTGCGTTATTACCACAAATTGTGGGATATTCTGGAAAAAAGTAGAACAGAGAAAGCCCTATTTTTGTTGTTAGACGAATATATCACACGTATTATCTCTTCGTATAGTGTAATTCACATACTCAGACATTCAAAATACGCGGGCCATAGGAGATTTTTGTCAGACTTTTTAAGCACGGGGCAATGTTATTCCCATCTAGTAAGCGCCGTTAAATGCATTCCTTCATGTAATGTGTTTTGCGGCGCATGCGAAATGGGGAATTACATTGCGCCGTGCTTTCAAAAGTCTGAAAAACTCGCCTATGGCCCGTATATTCAGAATGGCTCCGTATAATGTTCACGCCGGAGGGCAAAATTGCTCAATTGCGGTATAAGGACAAAAACATGAGCAGAATTACTGCTCGGATCCGGGGAATTATCTTTAACAAATTTACAAAACCATCCATTTGCATGCATCCGATGTGCACAGTGGCGGCGGAAATAATGTACCCACATATGCGAAGATGCCAAATGTTCAAATGTTAGCAAAAACTCTGTTCGGGCATAAAAATAGGCTAGTGATAGCAGGATTTCCGACTTCTTTGGACGACTATCTGCGTTTGCCCAAGTCCACCTCTCTGTTTACGAATTTATTCTGTTGACTAACCGCATTGTCACAAACCGGAAGAATTTCATAAACCGGGAGGAAAGCCAAAATTAGGTCGGATTCCCAAACAAAACAAGTGCTGTTTTTGTAAACGAGTTCTACACTGATAGTAAAAACTGAAAATACAAAACAAAATTTGGTCTGTTTCCAGAAAAGCCTTCTTTGTTCGGTTTTGAGTGGTGAACAATTTGAGCTTGATCAAAATAAACACAGAAATAACCGAATAAAAAATACTCGCAATTGAATAATTTATTTGTAATTTTATGCCAGCGTTTTTTATTTTCGGAAAGCTTTCATCATATTTCCAGCAAACGCGTTGATATCTGGCAGTGTAGGCGATGGAACAAGATTAAGCAACAAACGTCGGAGGCATATCTGTC
>JASGXE010021526.1:0-13405 GCA_030068105.1 Sinentomon sp. SZTP_YWyxl
ATTTGTTGCGACATGTGTAATGAGTGGTTTCATGGTGAGTGTATTGGGGTTACTCAAGCAATGGGAAAGAGAATGGAAAGTCAGGAGGAAGAGTGGTTTTGTCAGAAGTGTGCTCAAGGAGGGAGAGACAGTAAGAAAACGGCAATTGAAGTTGACGGAAAAGCAAATCATGTCAATGCGGTGAGTTCAACGGGACAGATGCATGAGGATCAATTGCATGATCATTGGTTTGATCAGAAAATAAAGCCGTTGGAGAGTGGTGTGGAATTAAATCCGGTATTTAGAAAGTATTGCGAGGATAAGCCAGAAAGGGAGATACCCCTGAAATTGTTTAATTTTTTGAATTCGTTGAAGGCTTCATAGAAGTTGGGATATGTGTGATGTTCAGTGAATTTTTTTTCTTATTTTGGTTTTCTCTTGATTGTTTTTAGGTTGGGTTTTGTTTAAGATCTGGTTAGAGCAGATCTCTTTTGGTGTACCATGGTGCAGGTTGGTGCCCAACCTAATACGTTTGTGAGGTGTCGCCATGGTGAAGATGGGAAGCCTGCTGAAGGGCCTAAACTGGTCCTGGGTTTTGGTTGGTGTTTCCTCTGCAAAGCCGCTCGTTTATGAGTGGAAATTGTGACTTGCAGGGGAGACACTGGCTTCTGGTGCTGGTTTGGGTTTGATGGCAGGTTTGAAGCCCATCTTCTGTTTATTTATTTTTTTTTTTTTAGTTCTTTATATTTCTCTTTTATTTTTTGCTTTTGTGTTTGTGGCATGAAGAAATAAAAAAGTTTTGTTTTTTTTTCTTCATCATGCACGGTGGTGCATTGTCAAGTTTGGGGGGGCATGTAGCGTTCCCATGCTGCATTCCCTTTGTTATGTAGGCATCATTCCCTTTGTTAGGCCATTAAATTATTAACTCTTCTTTTCCAACTTCTTTAATAATAATTGGTGCAGGTTGCAGATATGAATTGAATTGTGGCCAGTTTAGTTTTATTTCAGTCGAGAAGTGATAAGGCCACACGGTTCAGTAGGTAAGTAGACCCTATGCAGAAATTAGCATGCCAAAAAAAAAGGAGAGAAAGAAATGGGGGGTAGAAATTAGTAATTTTGCTATGAAGACTGACTATCTAAACATCTAGTTTTGAAGAAATAACATCAGTGAATTGCTTTTCAGGTGACTGCAAGATTTCAGCTGGCAATGCAAGTTTGTTCCACAGAAAAAGGTTGCGATTAAAAAAGGAATACCTGTCTACATTTTTGAAGAGTAAAGTTGGCACAAAGGAAATTGCCTTGCTAGCTCTTGTATTATGGTCATTCTGAGTGAAGATCCAGGGCCCATCCCCCCAGCCACCTTTGTTGACAATGCAATTCCTGAATGCAGACAGTCCATGTAGTAACCGTCTTTTGTTGAGGGAATCCCAGCCCAAATCAGTCAACATGCTTGTCACACTTGCATCAAAAGCAAAATTTCCTGTTACGAACCTAGCTGCCCTTCTTTGCACAGCCTCAATTGCATCAATGTGACATTTTTGATAAGGGCTCCATGTGGTGGTAGAATATTCTAGCAAAGGCCTTACAGTTGAAAATACAGAATTGACTTTATACGCCGTGAAGCATGATTGTAATTGCGAATGAGAAAACTTAGTTGATGCCATGCCTTTTTAACAATCTTTTGGATATGAGGAGTCCAGCTGAGCTTGCTGTTAAAATTTAAACCCAAGTATTTCACACAATCTGGTCTGGATAGCACAGCGGAATTCACAGAATAATCAAACAACAGGGGGTTAGTGGAGGATGAAAATGACATGGCCGAAGTCTTGGAGACGCCAATTTCCATTAAATTCTGCTCACACCAGTCATTTATTTGTTCCAGATCAGTTTGAAGTGCGACACAGTCCTCGAGGGAATGGATAACTCTGTACACCACGATGTCGTCAGCAAAAAGTCTGATGGCAGACTTTATGTGACGTATGAGATCGTTAATATATATTAGAAAGAGGAGTGGGCCACAAACAGAGCCTTGTGGAATGCCGCTAGTGACAGGTTGGTGATCTGATTGATCCTGGTTGATTAGGACCCGGAAATATCTATCGCTCAAAAAGTTACATATCCACAAGTATAGATTTTCTGGGATGGAGAGTTTAGAAAGTTTCCAACAGAGTAAAGGAATAGATACCCTGTCGAATGCCTTTACAAGGTCTATGAATATTGCATCTGTTTGAATTGACCTGCCTAAAGTTGATGACAAATCATGAACAAAACCTGTGAGTTGGGTTTCACAGGAGTGACCAGACCTAAAACCATGTTGGCCATGAAAGAAAAAGTCCCTGCTTTCAAGAAGATAGCAAAGATACCCTGCAACCATCTTCTCCATCAACTTAGCTGATGCACTTATTAAGCTGATGGGCCTGAAGCTGGAAACAGACAGTGGCAGGCCACCCTTTGGAAGCGGCCTAACAATACTCCGCTTCCAATCCAAGGGTATAGAGTTTAATGCCAGGGAGGATGAAAAGAGAACAAAAAGAAACTTTGCCACAACTGTGCAGTGATTCTTTATGAACATCATGGGTATTGAATCGATAAGGTCAAATGTTGAATTATTACATGACCTTATTGATCTGACCAGAGCCTCAAAGGAGATAACATCAGCATCTCTAAGCAAATTGCTGGGACGTGAACAATCTGAAGGCATCGAGCACCCCTTACCATTCATATGCTCACAAATTTTGTGCGCAAACGAAGTGCAAATGGAGCCCGAATTCTTCTCTGTTACGGCAGGAGGGGCAACAGATGTCCTACTGCGATGAAATGACCAGAATTGTCTGGTGGTGATCACATCATTCACCGCCAAGCCCCTCAGAAATTTTCTTTCTGAGGCAAGAAGTTCCCTCTGATAGGCTTTTAAGGTCTGAATATAGCGGGGGATTGATGCTGGGTGACTAGAACAGTTTTTGAACAAATTTGTTAGAGAGAGGTATTGAGATCTGAGCCTTGGGGTAAACCAATAAGGAAAAGAATGGTTCTCCATTTCTACATTTCTCTTTTTGGGGACAAACTTCTCAATGATAAGTCTGCACAGCATCTTGAATTCAGCCCACAACTCTTCCAAATTTTGGGAAGCAACCCCAAAATCAAGAAGTGCAAAGTTTAAAAATCTATCCACTGCGGTTTTATCATATTTACAGTAATCATACCGACCCAGCTCAGCAACAGCCACAGTTGGTAACGGTGGGGGGGATGCACAATCCACAGAAAAAGAAGCATGAATTGCCAAGTGATCACTCAGACCTGCAATCGGACGAATGGATAAAAGACTAGATTTCGGACAGTGAAAGATCAAATCAATTGTGGTACCCACCTGTGGGACTTGGAGATCCTTTGGGCGGGTGACAAAATTTACTACTTGTTGAAGGGAGAATCTGTCAATCAACCGTTGAAGCCCCTCCGGAAAAACATCCAGAGAGGAGGCATCAAGATTGAAATCTCCAAGAACAAGCAAAGGTGAGTTGCCTATAGGCTGGCCATTTGATGCTAAACGTATGGCAGAAAGGCACTCCACATGCATCTCTACAAAACAATCCGGTGATAGGTGTGGAGGGCGATAAATAAGCAAAATGTAAGTTGTCGGATGAGAGGACTCAAGAGCTACTAACATCAGCTCATATGCTTTGCTAACGAAAACAATTTTAGGCAAGAAGCAAGACCGAATGCCAAGCAGAATTCCTCCACCAATCCGAGAACGGTCTCGACGAAAAATCAAATAATGATTTGGTAAGATATCGTTTTCTGAGCAGGATTCATCAAGCCAGGTTTCAGTAAGTGCAATGCAATCAGGTTTTACTGAATCAAAGACTGGCCTAAGAGCATAACGTTTTGGAAGAATACTGCGAACGTTGCAGAGAACCAAGGAGAACGGAAATTGTAGATTTTGGGTGGCAGGATATTGGGATACCTCATTTGTACTTGGTGGTGGACAGTCGGACACAGTTATCTTACCTAACATAAAAAACTGTTTATGGACTTAACAATCTTGGCAGCGACAGCTGCTGCCCCTTTTTCAGAGTAATGCAGGCCATCATGGGAAATTGAGGAGGCCTGCACTTCTCTCAGGTCCAGGAAGTTAACGTTCACCAGGTTCCTACAGTAAGCCGAGAGCATGTCATTCAAGTCACTTATCTTTCTTGACAGCTCAGGATTACCTGGTTGTGGTGGAACTGAGCCAACGTTAATTCCCAATGCGACATTTGGATAGGTTAGACCAACTGTGACATTCAAGTCTCCAATCAACCTGGTGAAGGCACGGAAAACGTCAGCAACAGGATAGTGTCTAACGTCCACCTCACCAATTGCCAAGTTGATCAGAGCCCTGTCTCTTCTGGACAGACAGCCCAAACAACTCCGAAAGAGAGGATTAATGCCAGGAATAGTTAGTCCACCTCTCCACCTCGAGAACTGTGCACACTTGATGCCAGCAAAATTCGGAAACAGGCGTCTCAAGTTTGAGTTGCCAAGATTTATGACGGCAACACGACTGCTGTCACCAACACAAGAGGCAACAGAAGTGTCAACAGCCATGTCCACGTCAGACACTACTTCAGTTCGCCCTGGAGCAGATTGTGACGATTGTGTCCCACAATCAATATTCCCAACTACAGAATTATTCGCTGCTGTGGGTGGAAGGGAGGTCGATTTAGGAGGGAAGGGTTGGGCCTTAATGGCGAGACTTTGTTTCCTTTGAGCCATACTTGCTGATTGAGCACCTGAATGGTGAAATATTGCTCTCACAAGAAGTAGCAGATAGCATGGAGGCAGGTCCTGGTCAGATGATGAAACGTATTGTGTTGGAAAACACCAGGCTGAGCCATTGATCCTTTGAGGGGGAAGCAGTACTTTGGAAAACTGTTTGTCCCAGGTCTTGAGGAGCATAATGTTTTTGGAGAGACTATTCATTTTCCTGGTGGCAGCAACATCATTTCGTGAAATATTTGCTGATGTACGTGTACGTGTCGAAATGTAGAAACTGCCTATAGTGCCATTGTCAAGGACCTAACCATTCGGCAATTGAAGAGACACTTGCTTCAAGGAACGACCAATCGATGAAGTGTGATCGCCAGTGCAATCAGAACTCAGTGCCAAACGGAAGCCATTGTGATATGTTATCTAGTCCATTTTATTGTTTAACTTTTACTGTTTTGCAACTCTTTTCCTTATGGTGCTATATTGTTATCTAGAAGTTTATTTACTGTTTTAAACCCTTTACTTTTTAATGTGTCTGGTAGGGCCTATTAGTTTTGCTTCCTTGGTTAAGGAGGAGTTTTTATTTTTAATGGTTCAGGTAGGTAGATAGTTTCATTCTGTTGTGCTCTTTTCCTAAAGATGTCTCACTCTTTGTTTTACCCTGAATAAATTTAGGTTGAATAGATTAATTTAGGTTCATGACACGATTTAGCAGTGCTATGCTCCACTAGGAGTGAGTCGAATTCTGAGTAGCCACACTTGACTCAGGCATAATTTAGCTTCATGTTCTGAGATCTACAGTTTAATCTTAACAATGAGTACTGCAAGCAACATTTGAGGAGCATATGTGCTACTGGGATTGAAAACCTGAGGTTGGTGATCTCAAACATTTGGTAGGTACCTTAAGTATTTGAAAGTCTAAATGCTATCTTCCTCATTCCCTGCAGTGTCTTTCTTTACAGGAGATATCTCTGTCACTACGACCTTACTGTTTTTACTGTTTTTTTTTACTGTTTTTATTTTTTTTCCCAAAACACAGAGTATTGTGGCGACCAAAATGACAATCCAAAATTGACAAAATTGACAAACCAAAACTCTAACCTATCATTATCATCTGTCTCGGCCTACAAGCAGGGACATTTGCTAATCAATCATTTGCTAATCAATCATCAAAAAGGCAAGACCAAAAAGGCAAGACCAAAAAGGCAAAAAGGCAAGACACCAAAAAGGCACGCACGCACGCACGTCTCGAACCGGACACGGCGGCGGCCATTTTGAAATTCAAAGATGGCCGACGGCGCATTCTTTTTTTCAAACGGGAAAACGCGATCACGGCCGCGAATTTTTTTTTTCTTTTTTGAAAAGTGCGGCAGTGTTTTTTTTCCACTCAGTGTTTTTTTATTCCAAAAAATTTTTTGGATTCGAAGTGATTTTCGAATCCTTTTGTCGAATCCGAATCCTGAGTTGCTCGAATCCGAATCCTCTCGAATCCTGACAACCTCGAATCCGAATCCAACTCGAATCCGGATTCGAATTTCGAATCCCAAATTTTCGAATCCGAATCCTGGATTCGGATCCGGATTCGAGCTCGAATCCGAATCCAGGATTCGCACACCCCTAACAGACAGCAACTTCTGCAACCAATGGCTGCGTGCCAAGTGCCTTCTCGTTCTCCGTGCCCGGTGCCATAAACTATTCTAGTCAGCCCCTCCGTCCCTCCATTGTTCCCCAGTGTTTTCTTTCTGGCCAGTAGGCAGGCAGGTTTGAGATGTGCCCTAATGGCAGGTCCTGATAGAGAATGCATTCACGCAGGTAGTAAGGTAGGTAATGTCTAGTCATAGTTTAGTATGCCGGCTCTCGGGGGTTTTTTAATCTGTTCTTCTTGTTTATTGTTGTGTGTGTGCGGAATGTCTGAGTGTTAAAATTTGTCTTCAAAGGCCGTTGCCCTTTTTATATTTTGCTTGATGCCATGAAATTTTGCCAGAGTTTATAAGATGTTATCTGCTCCATAGTCTAAAAATTGTTGTGTAAAACCAGTCAGTACATTAAAATTAGCCCAGGAGGCGTTTGTTTCAAAACTGCCTTCGTTCTTGAAAGCTGGAGGGATGTCGTAACCCAGAAATAATGGAAAATTTGAGTTAGCTCACCTCTATTGCAAATTCTGTTCACCTAATCTTGTGGATATCCTACATATTTTGTCTAAATTAATTGAGAGCTCGCAGCGGGACACTGAGAGACAGAAAGCTGTATTTTTCTAATCAAACACTAGTGAGTGAAACAAATAAATCAAAATCAAGAAGATATCCGAAGGTGCTGGTAAATCAAATTGTTCGAGGTGATCCTGATCCTGGTCCATCGTGTTCAAGCCGATCGTAGAAAAACAGTAGAATATCGTATAGAGGTCTCGATGAAGCCCGCAGTTTTTTTGTAAGGTATCTACCTAACTAGGCCTAACTTAAAGTATACAAAGCAGAAGTGAGCTAACGTGTCTTTTTGCCCTGGGATGAGGAGTTCTCAAAGAAAAAGCTAGTCGGAGCAAGAGTTTATCTCTTTTTACAATGCAGGTTTTTGTCTGTGTGCTGTTCTTGTAGGGTTTGTTCTGCAAGTGCAGTGGCGCACATGCTTGTTGTGGCATGTGGTGTGTCTTCAAATCTTCATACATTGGCAGGAATGCCTCACAGTCGTCTGGACAACGATGAAAGTGTCTGCTGCAGCTGCTGTTTATTTGGCTGGTCTTGTTCAAGAGCATGCAGGCATCAAGGCATTCATGTGACGAAGGATGGCGGCCCTCACCCCACTGTGGTGAGGGCCACCTTTTATCGTTTTGAAAAAAAATGGTTCCACCCAGCAGGAAGTGAACTTTTATAATGAGCACACAATAACAGGCAGGCGAACACGGGCCTGATTTATTTGTGCCACCGGCATCAACTTCTGCGCAAGCACGAGAAAATTCGAATTCTTTCCATTGGTTCAATTTTTGAACAAATCGAAGCTCGCCTGGCAAGAGAGAAATGAAATGTGAATGGTTCCTCCTCCTGCTTTTTTTTTACTTGACAAAATCATTGCTCCAGAAATGACACTGTTCGTTTGAAAATGACGAAATCGTTGTCAATATTGACTGAAAACCGCAAGAAAGTCGCAAGATTGTTCCTCAAAAGTCGCAAGATCTTGCGAAAAAAAAGAAGCAAGTTGGCAACTGTGAGCATCCTGTGACTTGTGGTCACAGTTCGCCACTTTTCATTAAGAAAGAAAGCAAGCTGGTCAACTCGTGTCTTTTGGATGCTCAACTTAGTGCAGTTTGTCAACAGCATTTTGTCTGAGGATTTGCCAACTTTGCCAAAACTCCAATTTCAAATTCGTAACAGAACATTGAATGCGCCACAATCTTTCTGTGCAAGTCACAAATTTGAGTTTTCAACTCATGTCAGACTCAGCTACCATTTTGTTCGTTGTGTTCGACCACACCAGTGTGCATCTTTTAGGTAGAGGCTTTTCTGTTGTTTTTTTTTCTCAACAACACAATTCAATTGGCTTAGGGTGAAGTGGGAAAATACATGGCTTTCAAGAAACTGGTCACAACACAATTTTGGATTCTCATGTTTGCAGACATTTGGCAGTGGGTTTTCCTTTGACTGTGCTTTTGGTTTCTGTTTGCTTCCAACATGTTCATTTTTCCATTAAGACGTTTTTGGCAGGCTACATTATTGGTTTATTTTTTTTTCTTTGAAACAGGAAAGCATTTTCTGTACTTTACTTGAATCAACATTATTGAATCAACATTATTGGTACTGGAGCTTTTTCTGATTCATTTTTGTGTCCTGCTAGTGGCAAGCAGACTGATATAAGTGAATGTCAGCATGTCATCAAAAAATTCTCATTTGTGTGTCTAGGCTGTAACATCAGGAGTTTATGTAAAAATTTTGACAAATTGAAAATTCTTATGACTTGATAAAGATACCTATTCAGGTCATTGGGGTTTCTGAAGCCTGGGCCAATGAGTCTTCTAGCAGTGCTTTTCACATTCCTGATTACAACTTTACATCAAACTTTAGAAAAACAAAAAGGGGTGGTGGGGTTGCTTTGTATATTGCAAGCAGCTTGAAATTCAGGGTATTCAATGTTGAGGCTTTGTGCATCCCTGGGCAAGTTGAGGCGGTGGGTGTCCACATTTTTATGACGCATCAAGAGGACTGGATGTTGACCTGAAAGTCATCATGATATACAGAGCCCCTAACTCCTCCCTTAAATTATTTCTTGAGAAGTGGGTAGGTTTTTTGGAATCGTGCAGTAATTCCATTGGCAAAGTTGTTGTAATGGGAGATTTTAATCTCGATGTGGGAAAACCCACTGCTGCTAGCCGCAAATTGCTTGATGCTTTTAGCTACTTTCAATTCAGGCAGCTCACTTCTGCTCCTACTCGCTCAACAGCATTGTCACACTCCACTATAGACCTGATATTTACTAACATTCTCAATGCATTCTGGTCAAGTGTAATTAGATTTACGGTTTCTGATCATTACCCAACTGTAATTGCTTTGGGTGACACAGACGATCACAGTGGTGCTACAGGCAGAAACGTTGGTAGGTATACTGTACTCCCATCTACCAGAAGTTTAAACCATGGTTCGCTAGCTAGGCTTCTATCCAATGCTGACTGGGGAGCCCTTGAAGAATTGACTGACCCAGAAGCTGTAACTAAGGGGATTACAGATTGTATTTTATCAAAACTAAACGAATGTGGCAGTCATGTGAGTAGGCACAGTGTCAAGTTCAAAAGGCATAGTTTGGTGCCATGGGTGTCCCCAGAACTTGCTCGATTACTCATTTTGAGGGACAATTTGAAAACTAAGGCTTTCAGACAGCCGTTCAATATCAATCTTCAGGTGAGGTTAGTTAACTTGAGTAGAACTCTGAATGAGAGGCGGACGATGCCAAGAAAAAATATTTCTTAGACCGCATTTCTTCATCGTATGGCCCAAAGGCAACGTGGAACATTATAAAGGAAGTGTTGAACATTGAAGGAAAAGATCGTCAGGAAATTATTGCCTTGGAAGCTCCTAATGGAATAATTGCTGATGAGGTGTTGGTATCAAACCTTTTCCAGGACACTTTTTCAACCAGCACAGTCCCAGCTATGGCTAGTGACTATTCTATTGCAGAGGAATGGACAGCAAGGATAGAGAGAAATTCAAAGTCTTTCTTCCTTGCTCCTTGTACAAAATATGAGATATCAGACATATTATCAGGCATTAGGGATACAGCTGCTGGCATTGATGGTATTCCTGCCAAGATCATAAAGGCTAACAGAGTGGTTCTCTCAGGCCCCTTGTCTCACATGGTCAACCTAATGTTTGTGCAGGGTATATTCCCGCATCAACTTAAACAGGGGATTTTAGTGCCTATCTTGAAGAAGGGCTTGAGCACCATAGCTGCGAACTATCGTCCAGTGGCCCTTCTGCCTGTCATCAGCAAGCTCTGTGAAAAAGTGTTGCACAAGAGACTGCTCAGTTTTTTCAATGATTGTCGTTTGTTATCAGGGTCACAGTATGGTTTTTTGCCAGGAAGATCCACGCTAGATGCCCTCCTGCATATTACAAATTGTTTGAAAGATAATTTGGATAAACATAGAGTTTGTATTTCATTATTCGTCGATTTAACGAAGGCTTTTGACTGTGTTGATCATCATATTCTGTTAAAAAAACTAGACCGATATGGTGTGCGGGGCATTGCCCTGAAGCTTATCAAATCATATTTAGCGAACAGATCACATCAAGTTAGAGTTGGCTCAGTGTTCTCTAGGACTGAGAGCATGACGGTGGGAGTTCCACAGGGCAGGTTTTGGGTCCATTACTTTTTTTATCTATTTGAATGACCTTTTCCATTTTCTTCCTTCCTGGGCTACACCTGTGGCTTTTGCCGATGATGTCACGGTATTAATTTCTGGGACATCACTTGCGGATGTTGAAACAAAAACAAAGGTTATTCTAAATGAACTGCAATTGTGGTCAAAGTTTAGCAGATTAGCAATTAATGTGAAGAAAACAAAGTTCATAAAATTTGGGCTCCCACCAACCCCAGGAGGCTTGTGTGGCTGGCTCAGAGTTGGGTCTGTAAAGATTGATGAAGTTTTCGACCACAAAATATTAGGCATTTACCTAGATAATAAGTTATCATGGGGCAGTAACATGTGTGCCCTTGTAAAGAAATTACTGTTTGGCTTATATATGTTAAGAGTTGCTCGATCGTATTTGCCCCTGTCATGTCTATTCTCTGTATACCATTCTTATTTTGAGGCACACCTAAGATACTGTGCTGCCATTTGGGGTGTATATATCAAACCGATTTTTGTGCTTCAAAAAAGAGCCATACGCATACTGGCTGGTCTTTCATTAATGCTCCAACAAGGGACTATTTTAAAAACCTAGGCATTCTCACCATTTACCAGATCATTTATTTTCAAGTGCTGTTGGCCATCATAAGCTCCAATATTGCCTGAGTTTCTAAATGGATCTGTTGAGTTGACACGAAGACAAGAAAACCATGGATATGTTCTGCGGCCCGGCACTGTAGAAATGCTACCGATTGCAAAATTTAATTCAAGCTATGGCAAGAGTACATTAGGGGTGATGGGGTGTCAACTCTGGAATAAACTTCCTTCTGAGTTGAAGGGTATGACAAGGTACAAGAACTTTAAAACAAATTTAAAGAGGAAAATGATTAGTCATCAGTTGTTCTTTGATTATTTCGCTTAGCAGCTACCTCTAGTTCCTACCAAGTCTCAAAATATTAATTTGTTTTGTCCATAATCCCTCCTCTTCCTTTTATTTGTATTATCTATTTATTCTTTTACCTACCTATTCATTTTTTATTTTTCGTGCATTTTATTTATGTTTATAGCTTTATTTATTTCTGTTCTCCGCTCTTTCTCCTCATTTTTGCAAGCAGCATCCAACAACAACAACAATAATCCCAGCAGGTAGCATGCATCAGTTTAAACAAACAACCATTTCTCAGCAACCCTATTCAGGGTGATTTCAATTTAAAGCATTTACAGCAGCTCAGGGAAGTCATTTGACTTCTTTTCCTCCCCCCTTTCGTTTGCTTTATCACCACTAATGTCATGTTTTTCTTTTCTTTTGCTGGCAACTTGCCCCATACTGCATGCATGGGCCTGCCTTCTTATCCAGGAGTCTTGGCTAATTTGAATTGTGATTTGCAACCATTTTCAATCTTTCTTTATGGTTGTTGTGTTCGGCCTTTATTACACCAAATGGCATCTGTGATATCTGCACTGGATTTTCTGGATACGCCATGTTGATTTTCTTCTTCCCCTGGATTGTATCTGGCACACTCATATCCTGCTGTATGGGGTAAGTTGCAATGCACATTGTATCTAAATATTATTTTTTTTTCTTTTTTGGAGTTGGAACTGGACACCTTGCAAATCAATCATTTTTTTTTCTGTGTCTGTTGATTAATGAGTGGTGTTGGTTTGCCTGCGATTCTAAAACAAAAAATGAATTCTTACCCATGAAAAATGTTATCTGTACTTCATTTGTAATCAAAATGCAACATTGTCATGAAAATGCTATGTGTTTAAAATGCGAAATAAAATTGAGAAAAGTAGAAAAAAAAATAAAAAAAAAAAAAAAAAAAAAAAAATTGAGCTTGATTATGCTCATTTGCATCATTGCATGAAAGCTGATAAATTCAAAATTTGGTCTACCTTTATGCCCGGCTTTCAACAGCTTTGGGGTAAGTACTGAGTCATGAATTTTGCTCCATCATATTTGTGAGTCACAATGCAAGGGTTTGGGTCTTATCCTGAGAAGCAAGTGTTGGGCAAGCAACTAAACAAACCTGGGTTGGATGGTGGATGACAAATTGTACCTTTGTGCAAGAAGAGATACCATCTTGAGTATCATGGAGACAGCTACAAACTTGTGTCAGGAATATTTGGAGTTTGTTTTATCTTTGGGGTTTGAGACTGAGGCTCTCAGCTCAAGTTTCTGGTTCAAAGATATTGATAATTATTTCCCATTGCTTTCATTTATTGATATGTTTATTAGCAATCTTTGAAAATGCAAACTTGAGTTCCGTTTTGACCATCTTTCTTGTCTTGGCAAATAATGCAACTTGATGTCACGCATGGCAAGATCAATGTGAAAGAATTGATCATTGTGTAGGTGTATCGTATCAAGTGAAATAAGAAAGACCCAGTTGAGTTTTCATAGGCCACTTTATTTTGCATCAAAAACATAGATTACCTGAATGCTTGCATTTGAATATTGGAATAGGAATGTCTGGGGTTGCAAGAGTGGCTGTCCTTTTCAAGCACTATAGCTCCATCCATCATGGTATGATATGTATTGCTCTTCTGACATGTGACCATTTCGTCTTCTTTTTGTCATGTGATGGTCATCGAACGATCAGTTGATGTAGGAAGGTATCTGAAATGTATAAAGGAACAAGAAAATAAGGAATGAGAGTGAGGAGTGGGTTTTGGCAGAATGTGAGAGTTATTCATCCATCTTATTTTCTTGTACCTTTATGTTGGAATAGGCAGGAGCATTGTTTCTAACAGTCATGTTTGTGTTTCATGAGTCTTTTGCTCCTTTCATTTATTCAGCTTGCAGTTGCCAGCCACATCTTTATCCTATTGGTCAGAGGTCTTACCTAC
>JASGXE010021534.1:0-12634 GCA_030068105.1 Sinentomon sp. SZTP_YWyxl
GCATCTCCAATCTCGCCAGGCCAGGAGATTTTCTCAGATTTTACAAAGGGGGAAATGGTATTTCCAATCTCGCCAGGCCAGGAGATTTTCTCAGATTTTTTCAAAGGGGCTTGTCATTTCCAATCTCGCCAGGACAGGAGATTTTCTCAGATTTTTCAAAGGGGGCATGGTGTCAAAGCCATACAGTAGAGTTTTGAGTCCCACTATGTCCTATCCGTATTTCTCATACTTTTAATGGTTAAACCTCACAGTCAGCGGCTGCCTTTACAGTCAGACACACGAATTTCGGGGAAGTTTTCCGGGTCCTGTTGGCGATTACCAAGCAATAGGTTCACAACAACCAATAGGAGTACACCAAGCCGTCAGGTTTGGGTACTTTAATTGAGGTACCAAACCTTACCCGAGGAAAGAGGGTAGGCAAAAGGTAAATTACGTCTCGTATGTTGGTTGCACGTAATTGTTTTAAGCGTTTTAATTTATTTTCCTACTTAATTTGATCTGGCTTGCCTAGTTGCAATTGGATGCGGTGAGTGCTTTTTGGCACAATGAGCAATAAACCAATCGTCGAGGCAGTGGGTTTTGTTGAATTCTCATAAACTGCATGAACGATTATAACGTGCCCATAACAAAAACGAACTCAGCCAATAAAGTTATTTTACCCGGATAAAGCAACATCACTGCCCAAGCACCAATCACCATCAGCGAGTGGTGATAAACGTGAAGATCAGTGATTTGTCGTTCTTTTTTCCTCAAAACCAGAATGACCTGAAAAAAGAATCTAATGCAAATTAATCGAATAGCAGCAGGTACTCTTGGCTTTTAACCAGTGGACACATAAGGTTTCCTTTGACGTTTGAATTTGATGAGATCGAGTAAGAACAGGTGTTGTTGAGAGAATTATTGCAAAAAATAACGCGCGGAAATTAATCGCCAGCACGACGAGTTGTAGGTATAGAATGATTGCTGACTTAAAAATGAACGCTTTTTTGGATGTCCGCCGATTTATTTATGAAAATTGAAGAAGCATTTTCTGTGTTCGATTTTTACTATGGTTATTTTAAATGGCTTAGGAAATTGTTTAGCCGTGTTAGAATACTTCTTTGCTTTTGAATACTTCTTTTCTGTTGAAAAGTTTGGGTACGTCCTCGTTGTAAAACAATGTTGTATTGAAAAACGTTTATTGTGGTCGGGCAGCACCACATGCAACCTTGCGGCTGAAGAAGGGGCGATACCACCCGATTTATGTCGGCTGAAAACTAACCGGAAAAAGTAACACAGTGTTGCGAAGAGATTTTAACCGGCCGTCCACTCTCAGGTTGGCAAAGAGCCAAAGGACTCACATTGCTTTGCGAATTGACGAACATTCGAGGTCAGTTTTTAATTTGTGTGTCCTCAAATTGTTACCGTGGGGTGATCAGATTCGGATAAACGCTGAACCGAGACTGCGAAGCGAATTTTTGCCATCTATTTCAATGGAAAATTAACTTCACATGATCGGATTAGCTTTGGTCATGAGCTCCTTACCTTAGATGTACGAAGAATTTTGGCCTGGAGTTTACATTCTTTCTGAAGGATTTCCTAGCCGGTGTGCTGGAAGCGACCGAAGTCAAATCGAATCCTATAGGCGGCAGCGAATTTAAGAAATGAGTACCTACGCGTTTGGGCCCATCCCGATTTTGCGCGTATCGAAAAAGTGAAAAATAACCGAACCTACTCTAACCAAACCTAACCTGACCAAACCTAACCTTTTTCCATTGTTCCTAGCGTTTTTACCCGCTTTAGGAGGGTTGGAACTTTAACACGGAGTTGGATGGAAAAGGGCCCAAACGCGTACTCATTTCTTAAATAAGCGGGCGGGCATGGTTTTACCAATTTTATTTTCAGAGGATTTCATGTAACGATCTTATTTTAAGATAATGGCTCGCGATGGTTGATGGAAGGGGATGTACACTTTTAAACTTTTGCATGAGACAGAAATGTGCTAGATAACGGAACCTTGTGTTAAACTGTGAACTTACAGTGTCAGCAAGGTCAAGGACCTTCAGAAAGAAGTAATTGTACATCGCTGAGGCAGCCTGAAAGAAGTACGATTATGTTGGATTTACGCAGTTTATGGCAAACCGGATACTCTGTCGGAGCTTTAGGCCCCGCTATAGAACATTTCGACTAAAAAATGAGCCAAATAATTCGAAACAGGTGTCTCACAAAGCTCAGCTTAACATTGGTAATTGAACGAAAGTGAAATTCTTACAAAATTCAGCCCTCAGTTGTGGCCATGCTGACCTTTGAGTCCAATTCTCTGGTTTTGGCCTTTTCCATTTCTGGTCTAGTTCAGAGAGAAGGCAGAATATCTTCCACGAAGTCTGTAGTGGAAGAGATCTAAGTTCTAACCACACATAGATCAGTAATTGTCAGTTATCACTTGAAATTGAATTATTTTTACGTATTTGCAAGACGAAAACGACAAGAACAAAACCAAATTGTATGAGAAAAATCAGAGCTTGAAAAATGAAAAAAAAAAAAACACCCTAAAAAAAGTGCACTAACCCTCATTGCGTCTAAACTATTCGATTTATCAATGGGTTGACAAGTCAGGCTGTACCCTTTCAACCAGCCGGAATCAAGAATCTAAAATATCAGACAGCGAAATTATTGTAAAGCTGGAGCACGCTGTTTATTTCACCTTTGATCCGTTATGTTAGGCTACGCATTTTCACCACCTCAGTCTGCCTATATGAATATCTTCTAAACTGCTACGGAGTTCAACCGGTTCCCGTGATCAACTGTGGCCAACTGTGATCAACTGTGTCAAATGCTTTGGAAGGGTCAACGAACATGCATCTGTGGAGACCTTCTCAAAGTTTGACGCATTCGTAATATCGAAAATGAATTCGGTTTGTTTTGTAAAATTCTTGAGTCTGGTAAGTTTCAAGGATGGGCAAGGTAGGGTAGGGTACCTTAGAGGGCGGGTAAACAGGTTTGAGACCGGGGGGTAGGGCACGCAAAGTGCAGGGGGTCTGGGGGCTGTGCCACACAGCGGGGGTCCAGGGAGCAGCGCCCCCGGCAGGGGGTTTGGGGGACAGCGTCCCCCAAAAGCTGAAGCTTTTTTGGTAAATTAGGGGTCTTTAGATGCCATTTTACGACATTTCAAGTCCTATTTTCTAATCCTGCTGGAGGTTCGGCAGTAAATGGAGCAAAGGAAAAACCTGCTGGACATGACTTTCTGGATTGAGTTTTTGTGTCATTTTACCATCATCAGCAAATCAAAACAAAGCGCAAAAGAAACAGAATGTTGCCATTTGTTATCCGTCTGTGATCTACCCGTCCGTGATGATTGCTAGGCCTACCTCTTCTCACATTGTCATTGCATTTTAATGGTGAGCCACCTCCACCAAAACAAAAAGTGAGACAAGAGAAAGATGGAGACAGGAGAAATACTGAACTTTGCATCAGTACATGCAGGGCACACACAGGACTTCGGCCAAGGGTACCCTCGGAAAAAGGCTAGGGGGTAACCTCGGCGAAGGCCAGGGGGTCACCCCCTACCCCCTATGTCCAACCCTGGTAAGTTTGCGAATCACTGGAAGCAACTAAATGCCTGTCCTGTGCACTAGAAGAGTGATTTTAAAGATATCAAGAAGAACTGGCCGATATCTTTAATCTCAGTCGTGGCCGAAGTTCCAGAGTGTTTGAGAATTGTTTCAAAGTTTGATCTGTAACTTTCTTGAACCAAACAAGCTTCTCCTCCACCAAAATCTGCACGGTTTTTTAAAGGGCGATTCGTACGAGACCCAGCATTGTTGGAGTCAGAGAATGTTCTATTACAAGGTGCAGGAACACCTGCATGATTCGGATTCAACTTTGACCATTGTGATGCCTCAAGGTGGGTGCATTGTTGGCAGTGCAGTGATATTTAACAAAATCAGATTGAAAGGAAGGAACAAAAGAATCAGCTTTTTCAACTATGCCAGTTATTGTATCAAGTATCCCTTCAGCAGTTATAAAGAACAGTAATAGAGGAAGATCCTTTTCTTTAATGTCTGAAGAAGGGCCAAAAGCGACAGGCAAACAGAGATTGAACGGAACAATTACCTATTATTGATGAAATCTCTAAAGAGTTGCTAATCAATAAGCACTGACGATTCACCTGTAAACAGAGGAGTGAGCTTCCCAGTTTGCCTCAGTCGCATAATGTCAAGCAGTTTTGAACCTGCGGCATTTTAAGCGCAAAAAGTTTTAAGTTTGACGTCAAGAAATTTTGAACGTGACGTAACAGATTCAAGTTGCGCTGTAAGCAGCCGATAAAGATATTCCCAGAGCTTATTGCTGACCCAAGAGATAGCTCCACAAATGAGGGGATGAATCCTTGTATCAAAATTGCAAAGAGATCTCGGTCAGCCTGACTTTAGTCACATATCACCCTTCCTGACTTAAAAAGTTTCCCAATTTCGCTGCATCTGCACATTTCAGACCAAGAAATGCAGAAACAGTCATATCAGATCCTGAAGAATGATTCCTCAGTCCTTCATATGACAATGGCACCCCAATGGATGCCTACGGATGTTTGAAAGTTATGTATTTGGCCAACTTTGTCGCCTACCAATATAAAGAACAGGAAGATTTAGTATATTTTCGCAAGAGATTCGCTGAGATAAAAGTCAAAATTTTCGGCATTTGATCAAGTTATACACGTGTTGGCATGATATGCAAGGTACTTACACGATACAAGATGCTGTTACTTACTTGAACAAAAGTAATGACATTTAAAACAATTTGGATTACGTCGTAGACCAGAACTTGGTATCGCAGATTAAATGGCTTTCGGTGGTTCATCATGCTAGGACCGGTGTACTTCACAAAACAAATGTAGGCCAGTGGTATGATTGAGATTGGAGTTAGTCGACCAATGAGAAACCAATCTTTTGTTCTCGGATCTGAAAACAAAACAAATGTAGGCCAGTGGTATGATTGAAATTGGAGTCAGTCCACCAATGAGAAACCAATCTTTTGTTCTCGGATCTGAAAACAAAACAAATGTAGGCCAGCGGTATGATTGAAATTGGAGTTAGTCCACCAATGAGAAACCAATCTTTTGTACTCGGATCTGAAAACAAAACAAATGTAGGCCAGTGGTATGATTGAGATTGGAGTTAGTCAACCAATTAGAAACTAATCTTTTCTTCTCGGATCTGAAAACAAAACAAATGTAGGCCAGTGGTATGATTGCAATTGGAGTTAGTCCACCAATGAGAAACCAATCTTTTGTTCTCGGATCTGAAAACAAAACAAATGTAGGCCAGTGGTATGGTTGAGATTGGAGTTAGTCCACCAATTAGAAACTAATCTTTTCTTCTCGGATCTGAAAACAAAACAAATGTAGGCCAGTGGTATGATTGCAATTGGAGTTAGTCCACCAATGAGAAACCAATCTTTTGTTCTCGGATCTGAAAACAAAACAAATGTAGGCCAGTGGAATGATTGAAATTGGAGTTAGTCCACCAATGAGAAACCAATCTTTTGTTCTCGGATCTGAAAACAAAACAAATGTAGGCCAGTGGTATGATTGAAATTGGAGTTAGTCCACCAATGAGAAACCAATCTTTTGTTCTCGGATCTGAAAACAAAACAAATGTAGGCCAGTGGTATGATTGAGATTGGAGTTAGTCCACCAATTAGAAACCAATCTTTTCTTCTCGGATCTGAAAACAAAACAAACGTAGGCCAGTGGTATGATTGAAATTGGAGTTAGTCCACGAATGAGAAACCAATCTTTTGTTCTCGGATCTGAAAACAAAACAAATGTAGGCCAGTAGTATGATTGAGATTGGAGTTAGTCCACCAATGAGAAACCAATCTTTTGTTCTCGGATCTGAAAACAAAACAAATGTAGGCCAGTGGTATGATTGAAATCGGAGTTAGTCCACCAATGAGAAACCAATCTTTTGTTCTCGGATCTGAAAACAAAACAAATGTAGGCCAGTGGTATGATTGAAATTGGAGTTAGTCCACCAATGAGAAACCAATCTTTTGTTCTCGGATCTGAAAACAAAACAAATGTAGGCCAGTGGTATGATTGAAATTGGAGTTAGTCCACCAATGAGAAACCAATCTTTCGTTCTCGGATCTGAAAACAAAACAAATGTGGGCCAGTGGTTTGATTGAAATTGGAGTTAGTCCACCAATGAGAAACCAATCTTTTCTTCTCGGATCTGAAAACAAAACAAATGTAGGCCAGTGGTATGATTGATATTGGAGTTAGTCCACCAACGAGAAACCAATCTTTTGTTCTCGGATCTAAAAACAAAACAAATGTAGGCCAGTGGTATGATTGAGATTGGAGTTAGTCCACCAATGAGAAACCAATCTTTTGTTCTCGGATCTGAAAACAAAACAAATGTAGGCCAGTGGTATGATTGAAATTGGAGTTAGTCCACCAATGAGAAACCAATCTTTTGTTCTCGGATCTTAAAACAAAACAAATGTAGGCCAGTGGTATGATTGAAATTGTAGTTAGTCCACCAATGAGAAACCAATCTTTTGTTCTCGGATCTGAAAACAAAACAAATGTAGGCCAGTGGTATGATTGAGATGGGAGTTAGTCCACCAATGAGAAACCAATCTTTTGTTCTCGGATCTGAAAACAAAACAAATGTAGGCCAGTGGTATGATTGAAATTGGAGTTAGTCCACCAATGAGAAACCAATCTTTTGTTCTCGGATCTGAAAACAAAACAAATGTGGGCAAGTGGTATGATTGAGATTGGAGTTAGTCCACCAATGAGAAACCAATCTTTTGTTCTCGGATCTGAAAACAAAACAGATGTAGGCCAGTGGTATGATTGAGATTGGAGTTAGTCCACCAATGAGAAACCAATCTTTTGTTCTCGGATCTAAAAACAAAACAAATGTAGGCCAGTGGTATGATTGAGATTGGAGTTAGTCCACCAATGAGAAACCAATCTTTTGTTCTCGGATCTGAAAACAAAACAAATGGAGGCCAGTGGTATGATTGAAATTGGAGTTAGTCCACCAATGAGAAACCAATCTTTTGTTCTCGGATCTGAAAACAAAACAAATGTAGGCCAGCGGTATGATTGAGATTGGAGTTAGTCCACCAATGAGAAACCAATCTTTTGTTCTCGGATCTGAAAACAAAACAAATGTAGGCCAGTGGCATGATTGAAATTGGAGTTAGTCCACCGATGAGAAACCAATCTTTTGTTCTCGGATCTGAAAACAAAACAAATGTAGGCCAGTTGTATGATTGAAATAGGAGTTAGTCCACAAATGAGAAACCAATCTTTTGTTCTCGGATCTAAAAACAAAACAAATGTAGGCCAGTTGTATGATTGAAATAGGAGTTAGTCCACCAATGAGAAACCAATCTTTTGTTCTTGGATCTGAAAAATGTTAACCCGTCGACATGTTTGAAACGCGTTAAAAGCCGATGAGATGCGAATGCAAAATGGTCGTGTGCTTGTGGGTGATGTTGCAAAGCTGTCAATAGTTGTGAATAGTTCTGAAAGATCAGCAGCTGAAACTTTGCTGAAAAACAGCAGCTGAACATCAAGAAACTTTATAAACAATTGCAAAAAATATGAAAAAAATTTCGTGCCGTCTGCAGAATACGGAAAAAACCACGAGAATGAAAACGCAGAATACGGGAAAACCACGAGAACGAAAACCCACTTGATGAAAGCCCACCAGAATGAAAGGCCACAAAAGAATGAAAACGTCCTTGGATGAAAAACTATTCGTATATAGGGGCGCAGAGAATGCCAATGGAAGGTTTGAAGTGGTAAGAAATGGGAGAAAACGAGGAAAAACCGGAATACGTAGAAGGTTTTAAAACCATTCCAGCATCCCAGCTGGAGGCACCCGAATGCTTAAACATCTTTGAAGGATTTTCGAGAGGTTATTCTTCGCGTGTGATGGGATCATGCTCGCAACAGTCCAACTGGGATTGCAGTCCAGCATTTAATTTTCACTACTTTGATTCTGCATTTCTCATATTTTGCCCATGTGTGACTTTTCTGTTATTTTTTTTTCACGACACGACTATTGAATCTTCGCGCCTGCGGTCATTTACCAATTCACAGTGATCAAATACCCATGGTCACAAAAAAACACTATCCAGCTAGGGCAAGCATAAGTAAAATGTTGTAGATACATTTGGGTTTTTCCCCCAGCTTTTGTTGTAGATACAATGGGGTTTTCCCCTCTCTTTTCCCCTTTCCCCGCTCTCTCTCTCTCTCGCCCCCCGCCCGCGGCCCCCAATCCCGGAGGGCCCTTCCGCCCGCACCCGCATTACCACGCAGCCGTCCCCCGCAGTCGCGCATCCGTACACCACCCAATTTCCGATGGGTTGGTTCCGCAGGTTTGTTGGGAGTTCTTCATGGTCTCCCCACGAGCGGTTCGCAGTTATGTGAACAATGGCCTATTGTGTTCTTCATATTGTATTGGGTGAACAATGGAACAATGGTGCATTGTGTGGAAGGAAACCAGTTCGGAATTTTTCTTTTGTTTGGGGTAGAGGGAGAATGGGGGTATGATGTTTTGTCCGGGGGTCAGGGGCTTGGGATGATTTAACTCCCCCAAGCTCCAGGTGCTGTCGAAGCGCAGCTTATCGCCGCGCAATGCTGCTGTGGGTATTCAGGCCGCTGCCATTTCTGGTGCGTTTCATGGTGCAGGTTTCTTTTGGTGTGGTTTCTGAGATTCCCACGGTTCCGATGCGTACAGCTAAGAAAGCTGGTCTAACGACACTTGCCAAGGCGAAGCTGAGGACCGCAGCAAACCCGCACTCAAAAATTGTGAGCAGCCCTGCCGACGCAAAGAGGAAGATCGTCGGCGTGAGCTGACACATTCAATAAATCCAACATGCGTCAGGCGTGCCATTTCTTTTTCCTCCCGGCCGAACCATTTCCAAAACTTTACATCGGAACCGCCTCTGATCGGAAGCGCGCAGCTGCGTGCACACCGCGAACGAAAACCAAAACCATTCGCCTCAGCCGGGTGTGTTGCGTGTTGCAGTCTTTTTGTCAGGTATCTGCCAATACCAACGATGTGTTCAAGTGGAGAGATAATGGATGAAGCAGCTTGTATCAACAGTCTGATGGATGGGTTCGCCCCTTGCTTGCGAGTTGAAAACACACGGTGCACACTTTGAGGTGCATGTGGGCGGTGTTACTTGGTCGCAGCGACAAATCACCATGGTAACCAAAGTGAAGCGAATGTATTGAAGGCAGCAAATCACCACAATGAGAAGAAACCGAAGCAAATTGAAGGCAGGCATTTCACTCGGCGGAAGATTTCCATGGCGACAAAGGATGAAGCTGAACCTCTCACCCACCACCAGAGAAACTCAACAGGTTGGCAGTGCTCATACATACGGGGTAGCCCAAAATTCTTTGGCCATAGGAAAGATGTAAATTTGCTTTTTTTTATCATATTTTGTGATCTGAAACTTTCTCTGGCTCTAACCACGGATGCAAAGACTTCAATCTGAAATTTTAGCACCGAAGAAAGAGGTGAAATCTGTGGATGGAGCTCGAAAAAGTCACAAATAACAAAATATTGCAAAAACAGCAAATTTAATTTTTTGCTATGGCCAAAGGTTCTGGGCATCCCAGAATGTGCACATGTTGCTCCAATTTCAGTGCAGAGAGACGTGGTCAGAGCAAGAAAAAGTTTCAGATCACTAAATATTGTAAAATAACAAACTTTCATTTTTCCTATGGCCAAAGACTTTTGGGCTACCCTGTTTCGCAATGGAAAATGTCCGACTTGCAGGCAGACATGGATGGCTTTGGCACATCGTGATCTCGCCCGGCCTCTGCACAGAATCGGAACCCATGTCTTGTGGTCTTCATTTCTGGCACCGCTGTGCTTGCTGCTATCGAAAGAAAGAAGCATTGCATTGGAAATGTCCACAAACTAATAAGGCCACCTGACACAACCAGTAAAACCACATCCGGCATTTTCTCCTGAAAGGTATGCAAACCTCAACAACGGTGGTACCTTTTTTTCTGGGCCACGGTGTATTGAAACTCATAAAAAACTCATTCCGTGCCCACCAATAGGTGGTTAGGGCCAAGTCCTCCAATGTCTGCATTTCGAAGTGGTGAGGCCCCGCCCGCCAGTCACTCTTCATTTATCGATATCTCGTTGGTTTCACATGTGTTTGCAGTATTTGTTTCAAGCGGAAAAATTCAGAACACAAAAAAGCACTGTCTGTCGATATTCAAAGCAAGAGGCCAACACACATTTGCAGGGATAACCAACGTTCTCTCTGGCACGACCGACTCCGAGGCGATGTTTTTCGCTGTCGTTTTCCCAGATTTCTTAGCTGTACATGGCTGAACAATGGGCTATTGTGTCTTGCCCCCAGGAATTGGCAGTGAAGAATGGCTATTGTGTCTTTGTTCCGGGAATGCCAGCGTGACAGGACAATGGAACATCGCATGTGGCCCGACTGCGCCACCTTGGTTCTGTCCCGCAGCAGCTGTGCACTTCCAGACCCTCGGCGATCGAAACTGAAAAATTCTTGCACAGACTGGGACTCGAACCGGGGTCCTCTCGCTCCCGGGTCGGTTGCTCTAACAACTGAGCCAACGTGGTCGCCAGGATTTCTCGTCCTTATTTCTCCTTTTAATCTGAGTTAGAGCTGCCTGTGCTACCATTTTTTGGTTTCCTTTAGCAGCTTTTATCTGTCTCACGGCGCTGGTTTGAAGTGGGCTTCTCTTTCGATCCAACTCTCTGGCGAACGCAGACAAATTATTTTATGGAGGCCTGGAACCAAGATTTTGGTAGCGTGTGATAACATAGCCTATCTCTGCGAGCCAACGTCCTGTTGAAGTTATGGGATATGCAGGAGAGGGAGATACGCACCTGGTGTACTGATGACGTCAGGATATCCGGTTCCTCCCTCCTGGGTTGCCCAATGTGAACCGGAAAAAACTACGCCCAATCGACAGTCTTTGGTGCATATGCGAAAGAAATGCAAGTCCAAATTATATTCAAAAGGGTATGCGTGGAGAATGCTAGCAATAGGCGTATAGAGAACTGCTGGTTACATTCTCGCTAGACCTCAAAGAGTGAGCCAGGGTATCAGCCAAAAGGCTGATATTTCAAGAGATCGGGAACATGTTCAAAAAAAGGACGCAGATATTCAAACAATGGTCTGTGATATTCTGCGGAACAGGTATGCGAGGGGGAAAAGAATAATATATAGGCTGTTGAATTATTGTTGGTTACCTTCTCCCTAAGAGATCAAAGAGCGAGACAGGAAACATCAGGGCCAGGTGGTCAAGAAAGATGACTATAGAAAAAGGAATTGCAAGCCAAGTTCCATGCTAAGAATGAAAAGAATAGGAGCGCGAGTGCAGTATTGTAATTTTAGGCCATAGCGCCAGTTGTAAAACAATAGCACAGTGTTTTGGAACCAGGAATAGTGTGGGAGAAAACAGCAGAATGTTGTCTAGGAGATGGGCTCTCGGAATTTTTTCAAAAGAAGCGAAGTTCAGGGCTCGCTTTGTTGTGTGTATATGGGAATTCTGGTCAAGGAAAAGCGGGCTGATGCTTATTGCTATGGTAGATGCAGGAAAGGAAGGTATGCAGCTATAGTGTACTGATTACGTCAGAATATCCGGTTCCTCCTGCCTGGGCTGCGCAATGTGAAATGGGCAAGCCGGTGGTAATGCGAAAGAAATGCAGTCCAAGATCTATGCGTATGCGAGGGGAGACTGAGATATAGGCGTATTGAATTGCTAGTTACCTTCACGTCACATATCTCAAAGAGCGAGCCAGGAAACATCGAGCCCACGTGTTCGGACAAAAGGATGCATATTTCCCAGAGACAGGGAACGTGTTCAAAAAAGAACTCAGGGGCGCAAACAAAGACTTTTGATTTTATCTAGGTCAGAGTCCGATGTACAAGTAAAAGGACTACAATATAGAGCGGACCAGGAATACGAAGGGTGCAAAAATTTTGGCGGGCCAGGAATGCGAGGGTTGCAAATATTTGCTCTTGAATTGGCTCTTGAATTTATCTAGGTCAAGGTCAGGTGTGCAAGCAAAGGGCTTATTGATTTGGCAGAGCAGGAATGCGAGGGAGCAAACAATAGGCTATCGTGAATTCCAAGCTCTGTTCTTCGAACAGCGGACCTATAAGAAATAGGTCAGGGCCAGTCGAACAAAAGACTATTGAATTGTTGGTTACCTTCTCCCTAGAGCTCAAAGGAGCGAGATAGGAAACATCAGGGACAGGTGTTCGTACAGGGGGATTGGAAAAGCGAAGGAAATGGCGTCCAAGTTCCATGCAAATGGGAATGAAAGGAATATGGGAACCGAATGCAGCACAAAGGAAAGGAATTCTATTGCTCTTTGTTGTCTGAGGGAAAGTAGGCCAAGGCCAGCCGACCCAAGCTCGGCTCCAAATTTTAAAAACTGCAGTAACGTTAAGGTCAAATGTGACCTTTCTGATTGGTCGACAGGCGGGCGTACTATACTGGTTTTAAAAACATAACATGAATGTGGTGCGGTAGGAGAAGGAAGGGAGGTCTCTGACAACGTCCACAACATAAAAGAGTCGGCACGCAGGTACTCTATAGCACGCACACCTGGTAAATTCATTGCCT
>JASGXE010021538.1:0-17941 GCA_030068105.1 Sinentomon sp. SZTP_YWyxl
GCAATTTTTGTTGAACGTGTCGACGTGTGTTGCATGAATTGCTTTTGGCCAGGGGTGACTGTGTGTTTTCTGCGCCTACTAAATTAAACGTTATGCAATTTGTGCTGAACGTGTTGATGTGTGTCGCATGATTTGTTTTTGGCCAGGTGTGACTCTGTGTTTTCTGCGCCAAACGAAATTAAACGTTATGCAATTTTGTGTTGAACGTGTCGACGTGTGTTGCATGAATTGCTTTTGGCCAGGGGTGACTGTGTGTTTTCTGCGCCTACTAAATTAAACGTTATGCAATTTGTGCTGAACGTGTTGATGTGTGTCGCATGATTTGTTTTTGGCCAGGTGTGACTCTGTGTTTTCTGCGCCTAACGAAATTAAACGTTATGCAATTTGTGTTGAATGTGTCGACGTGTGTTGCATGATTTGTTTTTGGCCAGGGGTGACTCTGTGTTTTCTGCGCCTACTAAATTAAACGTTTGCAATTTGTGTTAAGTATCGATGTGTTTGCATGATTTGTTTTTGGCCAGGGTGGCTCTTGTTTTTTCTGCGCCTAACGAATTAAACGTTATGCAATTTGTGTAATGTATCGATGTGTGTTGCATGATTTGTTTTTGGCCAGGGGTGACTCTCTGTTTTCTGCGCCTAACGAAATTAAACGTTATGCAATTTGTACTGAATGTATCGATGTGTGTTGCATGATTTGTTTTTGGCCAGGGGTGACTCTGTGTTTCTGCGCCTAACGAAATTAAACGTTATGCAATTTGTACTGAATGTATCGATGTGTGTTGCATGATTTGTTTTTGGCCAGGGGTGGCTCTGTGTTTTCTACGCCTAACGAAATTAAACGTTACGCAATTTGTGGTGAACGTATCGATGTGTGTTGCATGATTTGTTTTTGGCCAGGGGTGACTCTGTGTTTCTGCGCCTAACGAAATTAAACGTTATGCAATTTGTGGTGAATGTATCCATGTGTGTTGCATGATTTGTTTTTGGCCAGGGGTGACTCTTTGTTTTCTGCGCCTAACGAAATTAAACGTTATGCAATTTGTGGTGAACGTACCGATGTGAGTTGCATGATTTGTTTTTGGCCAGGGGTGACTCTGTGTTTCTGCGCCTAACGAAATTAAACGTTATGCAATTTGTGGTGAACGTATCGATGTGTGTTGCATGATTTGTTTTTGGCCAGGGGTGACTCTCTGTTTTCTGCGCCTTCCGAAATTAAACGTTATGCAATTTGTGTTGAACGTATCGATGTGTGTTGCATGATTTGTTTTTGGCCAGGGGTGACTCTGTGTTTTCTGCGCCTAACGAAATTAAACGTTATGCAATTTGTGGTGAATGTATCGATGTGTGTTGCATGATTTGTTTTTGGCCAGGGGTGACTCTCTGTTTTCTGCGCCTTCCGAAATTAAACGTTATGCAATTTGTACTGAATGCATCGATGTGCGTTGCATGATTTGTTTTTGGCCAGGGGTGACTCTCTGTTTTCTGCGCCTTCCGAAATTAAACGTTATGCAATTTGTGGTGAACGTATCGATGTGTGTTGCATGATTTGTTTTTGGCCAGGGGTTACTCTGTGTTTCTGCGCCTAACGAAATTAAACGTTATGCAATTTGTGATGAATGTATCGATGTGTGTTGCATGATTTGTTTTTGGCCAGGGGTGACTCTCTGTTTTCTGCGCCTTCCGAAATTAAACGTTATGCAATTTGTGGTGAATGTATCGATGTGTGTTGCATGATTTGTTTTTGGCCAGGGGTGACTCTCTGTTTTCTGCGCCTAACGAAATTGAACGTTATGCAATTTGTGTTGAACGTATCGATGTGTGTTGCATGATTTGTTTTTGGCCAGGGGTGACTCTCTGTTTTCTGCCCCTAACGAAATTAAAGGTTATGCAATTTGTGCATGTTGAACGTGTCGATGCATGTTGAGTGATTTGGTTTTCAGGGCGGGGGTTTTTTCGAAGTACCAATCAAAAGAAATCGAAATATATGCCATACAAATTTTGGCTCAACAAATCCATGTGTCCGAATTCTTATTCAAACAAATGTAAGTTTGCGAAGTTCGTATCTAGCGAAATGAAGTGGCATGCAGTTATCGCTTAGGAAGTGACTTGCAGTTATGAACTACGAGACCTTTTTACTTGAGACATGGTTGCACGTTATCCTTCTACATCTTTTAAGAAAAAAAAAATTTACCCTGACGTTTTCTTACCAGTTCTGCCTGGTCCTCCGGTGATTCCCTGGTATATCCCCATGGTGCCATCCATACCTATTCGCGAAGTGCGGTAAAAGTAATGAAATTAGGAATTTTTAAGTGGCACGAGAATGCGAATTGCATCTGAGTTTCAGACGAGGTCAGCTGCAATTGACCTCGTTTGAATTCTAGCGGGTGTGTGCTGTGAAAACGAGTGCCGACGAAGTCATGATGGTGACTTTGAGCTATTGAAGCAAAAGAAGTGCAATAGCATGCAAAGCATGTTGAGAAAAGTCAACTTCCTATAGCACAACTTCACTTCTTCGGAGCTTGTCAAAAGTCCTCGAACAAAGGCGATACGGAAAAGTATACGAACAACCAAAGGGGCCAACAAATTCCAACAGGGCTTGGTGCAACCATGGAACCTAGAACAACAGGTAAGAGAACATCGCAAGCTTCGGTGAAGCCGCCATGTGGCGGCAGCACTGTTGGTAAATCTGAAAAAGTAATCGGAACTAAATGGCGCTGGCCTTGCATTTTGCAGAAAACATAGCTGTTCAGTGGAAAATTGCGTACCTTAGCAACATTTATGTTTCTTGTGCAGGATGCCTTCATCATCCTGCTGCGCTCTGCAGACAGTCAAAATGTGTTCTCAGGCAAAATATTTGATCAAGAAAAGGTCGAAGAAAATGTTTTCAGCAGCGAAATCCGCAGGCTGGCCATGTCCCGGCCTTTTGCCGTTTCGCGTCTGCTTCTGAACGCAACATTAAAATAACAGCGTTGTTTTAGGTTGAGCTTATCGATTTGCGGCGGTAGCTCAGATGATCAGCGTTAGCCTGATGTGCTGAAGGTCCCGGGTTCGATTCTCTCCTGCGGCTGAATTTTTTCATGTTGATAATGAGATCAAAATTTCAAACCAGAATCGTTTGCACGCCTTTCACTTCTCAGTTGCAGTTTTCTGATCAATTTGAATTTGACGGGCCATCTTATTGCCCATATTCGCGCACACAGTTCATCCAAAGTTGTCTGACGGGTTCCGATGGAGAAAATATTTCAAAGGAACCGCCGTTGGTATTTGACCAATTCGCACAAATTGGAATTTGTTGCTTTTTGAATTGTGAGAGTCCTTCTGTGTTCTGTCTCGCTGCTTGTTTGTTTGGCTCTTGTGCTCAAAGACTTAAGCTCTGCACCCATCTTCCAAAGGTCAACATCCTGAACCATTTTCAATTTTGAGGACTTTCTGCGCAAAAGTCCCGGCAACACCGGTTGTGCGCACTGCGCATCATCAATTTTGCCGCATGCTCTTGCACCGAAAACAAAAGTAACAAAACAATGTTTCATGTCGCATTTTCTGCCACAAAACGGCCAAATGGAGTTCAAATGCAATGATTTTGGAATTTTTGGAAAGCTAAAAGCTTTCTCTACAACTCTTCCACAGGTGGAAACCATGTTACAGCGGAAAAAATCGCACGATCATGAAAAAGATTTGGCAGGACCCCGGCATTTTATCACATCCCAACATTTTACAATTTTTTCCTGAAATTGTTTTGATGTTTTGTTAGTGAAAATATCGGGATTGTTTCAAACGCCTAAAATCGCCAATTTACCGGCTTTCTCACTTTGAAATTTGAACAAAATCCGTCATCTGGTTCAAGAGATAATCAACTTTCTGTCGGCGAACCCCGTCTCCAGCACTGCTCGTTTTTCTCATCTCCTTCAGACTTGCGAACTGTGCGCACCCAGCGGCGAGAAACAGAAACATGAAAACACGCATCACTCAGCAAGCGAATTTTGAATGGGGAATGGCGAAGCTTCCTTTACCTTTTGTTCCAGTGCCATGGTGCAACTTCACGCCTCACACGAGTGTCATGATGTTTTGCGACGCATGCTGCCATTGATTCATGTTCGAAGACTCTTGATGAGGAGTGTATTTTTTCATTTAGTCATGGTACCAGCATTAAACACAGAGAAATTTTCCAGAATCATGGAAAATTTACAACACATACAGCGGAGAGATCATGACGGGGGTAACGCTAACTCCGAGCTGCGAGATAAATTTTTCCCATTGGAGCAGATGGCAAAAATTTACCTCGCAGCTCGGAGTTAGCGTTACCCCCGTCATGATCTCTCCGCCGATAGAAGAAGGGCTGTGGCAGTTGACTATGCAGCCAGTGCGTGCCCAAGACGGGACAAGAATTTATTTAGTTCTTTGGAGGTAACACATTACCTAATTTCCGCAAAAGTGTCTGTAACGTTGCCACACAAAAATAAGCCGTCATTTCTCCTGTATCTTTTTTTTATCGGTAAATCCTAATGCGACTGGTATTATCCTCCGAAACAAGAAATGATGAGACAGAGCCGTGTTCTAAAATATTGAAAATTAAAAATTATCAAAATATTATCAAAACTCAAAAGCAAAATTTAACAAACAAAAATAATGAAAATTAAAATTAATCAATAGATAGAACGATAAGTTTTCCGGGCCTAATTCATAAAACGAAAATTACTTCAAAAATAAAAATGAAAATTAGAAAACTAAAATAAAGCAAAAATGGCATAACTTCGGTATTTTCGACATTTGGTTATCTTTTTTTATTTTAGTTCCAATTTAGTTTTTAAAGTTCACAGAATTCTACAGCTCATTCCACTTGAAGGTATGAGCTGAGAATGCTCCACACTCTTCCATTTAAATACACAGAAAAACTTTAATTTCTATGCCGAGAATGAAGTTTTCGACCAAGTTTTCATTGTTGAAAGAATTCTGAATTCACTCTGAGCACACTTGGGAGCATTCTTAGCTCATATCTTCAAGTGGAATGAGCTGTATTCAGACGACTTTGTAATTTTATTTCTAATTTTTTCCAATGAAGCTCTCTTCCTAAGGTGTCCACATTTACCAACCTTGCCACAACTGTGGAAGCTTAGAGCGGCATCCAACTGGCCGATCTTCAACACAAAGTCAGTGAGGGCCTTTGTTTCCTGTTCCGAAAATGGCTCTGGACCACGATATCCTGGTGAACAGAGATCAAGGTCCGATTCTGGAACTTAAGGCCAAGCAAATTTAATGTTGCGATTAGATGGAAGACAAAATGGGCCGATTTTTTAAACGAAGCTCATCTTTTAGGCCGCGGATTCTTTTCTTTTTGTGTACAAAATTGCATTTAAAAAGAAAATAATCCGCGGCCTAAAAGATGGGCTTCGTTTAAAAAATCGGCCCAAATGAATCCACGAGCGGGTTTAAAATCTCATTCGAAAAATGTGTTTTGTTGGGAGTTTGGAAAATATACTTTTTTTATTTGTACCAGCCGAAGCTGGGAACCAGGGTTGGTCCATCGCATATGGCGTCGCCCTGGAGGTAGTGGGAAAATCCGGTCCTTCCGAACCAGATAAAAAACCTCTCCTTGCAGCCCGAGATATAAGCTGCGGGTGCAAAAAAGCGAAGATTTGGAAGAGAGCGCTTCAAGGGACCCTCTTTTACCAAATCATTCTCGGAGCTCTGCCACCAAGCTTCTCTCTGCTGCCACTAGACGGCTTTTGGAAAATATACTGTTGTCTGCCTCGCCGTTTCTATAAAAGTCCACTGTTTGTTATTTTCTCCTATGAGGATCCACGAAGGATCTTGAACACTTCAACTTTGATCAGCCAATTCACTTCAGCAAATAGTGAAAATGTTGAAAACAATAGAAGGATGAAATTTCAGACTTGAGTTTGGAATTGTTGAAGTTGAAGGAATGTGTCACATGAAGTTTTGATATCGAAATTGTAAAATTTTCCCAAATTAAATCCACAGTCATGAGGATAAAATGGATCTTTCTTTCTGGAGGTGCGTTGAAATTTCACTCGGTTGGAAAATCCGGAAAAATCTCTGTCCAGCATTCACATCCTGGATCTACTGCGATCACGAGGATTTTCCAGGGGGAGATTAGAACCGAATAAATGAAATGTTCAGCCAGTGCATTGAAAGGAGCTCGAGCGTGCTACAAAATGCTCACGTCCAAAGTCGCGATTTAGAATTTTGTAAGTGTGTACTGTATTAAATTGGCATGGCCAGGAGAAATGTATTAGAAAGGAATGACAATAACTTGTGAGATGGATTATCGTTGGAGGCCTGATTGCCGGTAATCGTGAAGCATGATTCAGACGGTATTCCATTAAAAGTGACTTACGATCCCATTGAAAGTCAAAGTTCCTGTTGATGTCTACACCGATGCAGTCGTCTTCACTGCTGCCCCATCCTCGCCTTGTCTTCCGCCACATGGAGTCCTATGTTATCAACACAAGAAATGAAGTATTCGTTGTGTCTATGAAGTTGCATAAGAGGGAGAGAGAGGAGAATTGTGGGGTATCTAGTGGGAGACGGAGAGACAGAAGGAGTAGGTGAGACAGAAGGAGAGCGGTGAATGAGTGAGACCGAGGGAGATAAGGGGAGAAAATATTCTAAAATGGCGGGCAGAAGCTCACACCAAACAGCAAAATTGTGGTTGTCGACATTCGATTCAAGTGGCCAACGCCTTGTTATTTTTTCACAAAACATTCCTATTTGTGTATCCAATAAAAAATATGTTCACTAACATTTTTCAGGCTGTATTCATATCCGTCAGGGTTGACAATTGGCATAATGTACCAGTTGACACCTTTCAATAAGTCAGCATTTTCTGGGTTGTTGAGAAGTTGATCGATCATATAGGTGGTAACAGACGGACCTTGCCACTCACGAGCATGCACACCTGTTTATGAGAAGCATGTGTAAATAAACAACTCCATTTCATAACAAAATTCAAAAATTCAAAAAAATCAAAAATTCAACACGGACGTGAATCAGACAGAACTCAATGGATTCTTTTTCGGTTTCGTTGAAAAATTTATGTTGGACTATTTTTAGGCACAAATGACAATTCATTTTGTCATGACGAACTTTCTTGATAGGACAATCATTTCGTTGACTCTTCCGGAACTTCATTGGATTTTGAACAGATTTCTGAACAGATTTTTCCACTGGAATCATTGGCAGGTGCCGCCAATGATTGCTAGAGGCGGATGTAGAGCAATAAAAGAAGGACAACGTTCGCATAGTGATCTCGCGATCTCTCACCCTCTCTCCTTTTCTCTCTTTCTCCCTCTCTCCCTCTCCATCTCTCCTTCTCCACCTCTTCCTCTTCCTTATATCCTCTCTCCATCTCTCCTTCTCTTCCTCTCCTTCTCTCTCTCGTTCTTTCTCTTCTTTCTCCCCAACATGTCTTTCGCCGCACCTCCTTTCCTTGTCTCCGATTTACTCCTCTCTCCTTGTCTCTCTCGCCTCTTGATTTCGATTAGTTATTTTCTCTTTGCTGCCCGCTAGCAGTGCAGGATAGCAGGATTTCTCTCTACAATTAAACATGAATTCGTAAAAAGGAAAAAGTAGGCAACTAAATTCTCCTCTCGTAGTCTGCTAACCAGAATCAATCCAAAAGGATGGCTTTTTGTCGTTGTCGTCAGATGATAGCCGGATCACTTTCAAATCACGCTTTTCATAGCTGGTGCCAATTGAAATGACGCTAGACGTAGATGGATTTTTAACGTTCTGTTCGTCGAGCCAGTCGTAAATCTATCGAAACGGATATCGGGGAGAAGAAGGTCAAAAATAAGCGGAAGAAGCATTTGAAAAAATGACACTTCAATCGATGTTCGCTGAATAGAGTCGCCTATGATGTGGTTTCAAGAGAACCAGTAAAACTGCGCTCATATAAAGGTGATCTGCAGTGTGGTCTCATCATCTTTCATGCATGGTGTTCATGATGTTCATTTTAAAAGATGTTCAGACCACTGAACAAGTGGAGGTTGTTCATGCCAGCTCTTGCAACTCGACTCAGAGGTTGAGCTTCAAGTACCTAAATTTGGTCAAGAAATGATCATTTTTGTCAGGAAATCAGAAAGCACATTTTGCTTATCGAATTGATTCTCATCAGGCTCAACTACTGCAGCTGCTCTAACAATTACATTTTTGTCAACTTTGATCGTTTGCCACCAACTTTCAAAGTTTCTATCTTTTTTCGATTTTGGATTCTGCTGATTCGCATATTTGTGAAAATGAGAATTTATTATTTTATTTTAAAAGCAATACTGCCACAATATCATTGGTGGCAGGCACAGGTTAGTCGTTACTTGGTCATAAGATTATAAAAGTTTCAAGTCGAGAGGAATAAAAGGGCGAATAACAAACAACAACACGACATTCAAATGCTACAATTGGTGCGGCGCCCGCAGAACTCTATTGGCGCGCAAAATAAGAGGGGCTGTTGAGGGAAGACAAGTCCAATCCCTTAGTGTTCGAGGGAAGAACGAATTAAAGTATCTGTTGGATTTGCAAATTGGAGCTTGATATGAAAGGCCATTATCAGTTCTGCGTTGGTTAGGTTTCAAGGAGTAAGATTGGGGCATGGCGAAATTCAGGGATTGTGTTACAATGCTGCTAAAAAACTTGAAGTCTATGTGTTTTTCGTCTGCTTGCCAGCGATGACAGACTGAGACTGTTCAAAAGGCTAGTTTGACTAGCATATGAACCCGTAATCATGCGGGCGGCTCTCCTTTGGGCCATTTACATTTTGGCCATTTTCCATGTGGGTCAACTGCAGTTACAGCTCAAGATCGTTATCCCGCCGACTCTGAACAGTAGCTCTGCGCTGACGCCATGTGGGCATTTGAGGAATTTTGTAACAAGATTATACGCAAGGCAAGTAAGTCCTAAAATTAACAGATTCATTCTAAATGAGAATGAATCTGTTAATTTTAGGACTTACTTGCCTTGCGTACAATCTTATTGCAAAATTCCTCAAATGTCCGCATGGCGTCAGCGCAGAGCTACTGTTCAGAGTCGGCGGGATAACGATCTTGAGCTGTAACTGCAGTTGACCCACATCGATCTACTCACAGAGCAACTCTTTTTAAAGCGCATCTCCGTTTAAAGCGTGCACCATGAACAGGCTGATGCGAGTGCTTGCTGTATTTGGAAAATTATTTTTTTTCATTGTTTTCATGGTTGTCATCACGACATATTTCGATTTTCTCTGCCGCAGAAGACACGGTTCATTATCGATTGCATAATCCAAATCGAATTGCAATGGTTTGTCGTATGATTTCATAACATTATACGAGTAGAACGTGATTCTACATGCTTGATTAGTTTTGCTTAGAACAAATAAACGGAAGTGGTTGCATAATTCGCAGGACCAAAAGTCTTCGAATTTTGTCCAACTCTAACTTCCAACACCATCACACTTCTCTGTCATCTTGATCAACCATATAGCATCCCTCTTGATCCACTTTCTTGTTTATCACATTGATCCACCATTCTGCCTACCACCGTGTTGATCCACCGTGTTGTGTACCACCATGTTGTTATTTGTGCACACCATCGGTCGTATGCACCAAAGCCACTAACCCTAACCCTAACCCTAACAATAACCCTAACCCTAACCCTAACCCTAACCCTAACCCTAACCTTGAAAAAAGTCAATTCCATGTTCAGATGCACCTTTCTCAACGATGGAAAAGGAATACTGTTGTGCATAGAAATCCAATTTTCCGACAGATTTCTATTCATATAAATGTTATATTAAGAATTCTGTTGGAAAATTTGATTTCTATGCACAACAGTATTCCTTTTCCATTGTTGAGAAAGGTGCAACTGAATTTGGAATTGATTTTTTTCAAGCCTATAGGCTTTTGGTTAGGGCTATGGCTTTGGTCCATACGACCGCATATCATCTTGTCAATCATCCATCTTGTCTACACCATCTTGATCCGGCATCGTGTTGACACATTTGTGAGGCGCTCGCACTTATCTTTTGTGTCATCCATTTTGTCTATCTTTCCAATCATCCCTCTTGTCTATAACCATCAAGATTCGCTCTCTTATCTGTTGTGTCTACCATCTTTTTCTTGATCCACCATCATGTTCTTTGCCTCTACCATCTTGTCCTTTGTTTCAACCATCTTGTCAATCATCCAACTTCCCGGCATCTTGATCAACAATCTTTGCTTAAAAAATGAACCGCAGATTTGTCTATCTTGAAAATCATCCATCTTGTCTACCATCTTGGTCCACCATCTTGTCCTTTGCATCAGCTACCAAATTAATCTCGTCAATCATCCGTTTTGTCTAACGCCTTGTCTACATGTCTACAATTTTGATCCACCAACTTGTCATTTGAGTCTCTTTCCTGTATTGCCTGTGTTAATGAACTCCTTCATTTGAGAGCAACGGATTTCACAAATGAAGTCCTCTTTCAATAAACCCAACATCTATTGACGCAAATCACAAACAAAAACTGAACAGAAAAGCTATAATATTTCACTTAATATTTTGTTTGAGACACACTCTATATGGGCAGACAAGATCT
The DNA here is from genome assembly GCA_030068105.1 of Sinentomon sp. SZTP_YWyxl. NCBI lineage: Eukaryota > Metazoa > Arthropoda > Protura > Sinentomata > Sinentomidae > Sinentomon > Sinentomon sp. SZTP_YWyxl. The sequence goes on from JASGXE010021538.1 coordinate 10,568, forward strand.
TCCAACCTCTTCGACATCGTTGTATCTGGTCCAGTCGACGACTGAAGGAGAATTAGCGTCGCCATCAAACGGCAGGACATCCCTGCGAGCTGGGATTCTAAAAGATTAAAAAAGAAAATGGACAAAACTGTTTGAATACGTTTCATTTTCCAAAGGTCAAAGGGTAAACGGGACGTCTGAATTGGAGCGAAACCCCACGCTTTCTCATCCCAACTCAGGGACAGTTCTCTCGTCACACTAAAGTGTCATTTTGTGTGCATGGTTTACGATGCTATCGGTGTCATTTTGGAATAAATGCCCCCCGAAAGAGAAAGAATCTCGTGTATTGTTTTTCCTCCAAGACTTTTGGCGCTTGCATGTGGGAATTTTTACATCTTTATTTTACAAAACTGAGATTTCAAAAAATGAGTTGTCTGAAATCGTAAGAGATTGGAACAATCTTTCAGCAGACGATCCACTTATTGTGAGGACCTTATTCAAGATGAGATGGTGATTTGATGTGAAATTTTCACTTTCTCCACCCTTTTTCTGACATTTTTGATTCCATTGCAAGATTTGGCCAACTTGCTTTTTTTTCATTATTTGACATTGATTTTACTTAGTGACTGTATGCTGTGCATACAATTTTTTTTTGTTATCAGCTGATCCTAACTCGTGCATTTTATCTTCCACCCAAACATTTTGTGGATGTCTTTTATAATAAACAATAAACAATAAACAACAATAAACGGAATAGAAAACGATTCGAAAGCCCAAATTAAATCGAGTCGGAGAGGCGAACAAAACGAGTGCTTAACAGGGATGACGGGTTTTCTTCTTTTCTCTGAAAAAAGTCGAATCAAAAAAGTTGTCACCCCACACACAACTATCATTTTTCGCTTACTCTTTCTGTGGGAGGTAGCCAGAGGTAGTTGGTCGTGATAGAAAGGCTACCGCCAAAGCAGCCGAACATATTAGCCAAAGCATCATCTCTATAATTCTCAAAAATCCTGAAATGCTCTTTCTTGAACTTCTCTCCGGCAGAAAATTGACAATCCGTCTAGAGCGGCTGCTATCCAAGGACTGAATGATCAACATACCTTCAGTAAAGCGAACTCCTGTCCATTTTGCAGACAAATAGGCTCCATGCGTAGACAGCAGTGCAACAACGCATCAGCGACGGCCTTGATAATCAGACGATAACAGGCTGGCTCAACTGCTGAAATGTTACGCGCTGAATTCACATCATATGTACAGGAATTCGCAAAAAGTATGAGCTGTGACAAAATAGCAAGAGTTGGCAGAGTTTGTTTCACAGAATGCCCGCAGAGTTTGGACGAGAATGCCCGCACGCATAAGCCCTATAAGTGTCGCGAATAGCACCGTTTGCGGCAGTCGGCTTGGTTCTTCTGCTCACGGTGGCCAATGGACAAAAAACGTAACCATGCGTGAATTTTCACGTGTTTTTTTGCGAAACATTCTGTACATAAAAGTGCCGCCTTTCTTTTGCGTTGTTGGTCTTCCCACCAGAACCAAAATACCTGACCGCATTTTGAAGATAAGCATTGGCAACGTTATCGGCAATCACTGCGGTCGGGGCATACCTGTGATCTTGTTTTCAATTAGTGCTTTAGGATCAATAATGATAAGACTGCGATAGCATCATTCAGTCTTTTTTCCACAATGCGTTTGCCAATCCATCCTGTTACTCGCTGACCTTGATGGCACGCTGCCGTACCTTTGTCGTTTCAATTGGTGACCATCCACCCACTGTTCTATATTGATAAAATAACACCCGCAAAATCAGGAAACCAACACGTACAGTAGCAGAAATAATAATGACTTCCTAATACAAGTAACAGTACGTTCCAAAAAACCTGTTACATACACAGGGGGAATGGGAGATGATGATTTCCATTTGCAAAATACTTGTTACACATATTGGCTTAGATGGGACAACAAACCAAACAAGATGCTGTCATTATCACGTCGATCACATAAGGATTCTTCTTTGGTTTATTGTCACTCCTAAGCCAATATGTGTAAAACGTATTTTGCAAAAGGAAATCATCTTCTTCCATTACGTCTCCATATGTGTAACAAATATTTTGCAAATGGAAATCATCATCTCCCATTCGCCCTGCATATGTAACAGGTTTTTTGTAACGTACTGTATACCTACCTGTGTTGGATCATGGAAGCCATTATGTTTCTGTGACTGTATACGCACCGTTCAATGTTGGGCCCTGCAGCACCCAACAGTGTGGCCTTTAGATGACGAAAGACGAAAAAAAAAACGAAATGTGTCTGAAATCATTGGCACCGGGGTCCTCATCCACACCACCTTTTCCGGGGTTGAGCTTCCCTCCAAGTCGTGATTTGGCATCGACTTGAACTGAAAAGCTGCTGGCCCACAAGTTAAACAGAATGCAACAAAAACTCGCATATTTGATCCGGAAATGAATTGCTTGCTTTGTCAGATTATTGATTAGATTTGTTCGTCTGCGATTCAACGGGAGAGGTGGGATATTGGGAGCCAACAGTTTGGCAACGTTGCCCATTTCGGGAAATGGGACATCCAACAAAAGTGTCCTGTCAATCGTGGGAAACGTAATTTTCGTTTAACAAAAAACACTTCCATTGTGTCTTAAGTGCTCGTAAAGCATGAGAGGTGGGGGAAGCCCCAATGCTATTGAGATGCACCTTACGACACCTGTCATGCTTCAACGGTCGGTAGGCTGTGTTTTTCCCAAACACTCGACTTCAGATGTCTCTTTTGTTGGGATGCTGCAACCATTGACGTCAGTGGATCAGTGAAAATTCCAAACACGCAGTGGAATTCCTGGCTGGGGGATTTTTGCTTGCTCTGGTACCAACCGAAACATGTGCGACACCTGTGTCTCCATGCGGGTGATGGGTCCTTATGCATTTCCAATTGTTTCTATGAGCAATAATGCCAAATTGGACCTTTTCTTTTCCTGTTTCTCCAATAAGCGCTCGGCCTCCAAGAGCTGCGAACAGCGAAGACGTGATTTCATTAATTTCGGCAATCGTGATTTTGCATCTGCTGGGTGACAGCAATCGAAATGAAATTGAGAGCCTATGCGAAAGAGTTGAGAGGAACAGGACCATTGATTTGTTATTTTTTCATTGGGCAGTTTTGCCATCCATGTACGTGTCAGCGATTAAAATTTTTACAAGCCATATTGCAAGGTGGGGTATGTACAAAACTGCCTCCTCCATTTAGAGTTCGGCCTGTTCGTCGTCGAACTGACCATGGATACCATATTGAACAGCCAATTGTCAAGTTCAATAAGCATTTCAATAGCTTTTTCTTTCGCACTCTCAAGGAGTGGAATGCACTTTTGCCTTCTTCTCCCTTTCTTCAATCATCTCAACATAACTTGAAAAATGGTTGATGCAATGCAGTCCGACCTCATATCACCCATTTCTTTTAGCCCAGTTGGCCTATGCGATATTCTTTGTTCGATCGCTCATGTTTTTGTTGTGTTTAATTGCTGTTTGTTTTATTTTATGACGTTCAACTTGATTGCTGAGATTTTTGATAAATTAAATTAAAATTAAACAATGTCTCCATCTTCCATCAAAAGCTCGGTTTCTTTCCGATAAGCCCTTGGGGATGGCAGGCCACTCAGTCTTCTTTTTTGAAGAAAATTCGACTCTCTTCAAGTTACAATCTAGGATTATAGCTTACGCAATTCTGAAAATTTTCTCGGTTATTTTTGCACCCCGTAGGTTTACCACGGAACGGCATAATAATTATTGTTTGTTGGAATTGTCGAAGGCTTTTGATTCAGAGGGTTCGAAATATTTTACAATCTGAACGTTTTGCCTCTGCATTGGTCGCATGTCAAATCCCATCCCTCCCAAAGACACCTACGTAAACTTTCAAATGTGTGGATATAGGTCGTAGAGTGGTGGGATGAACAACAGTGAATGAATGAATGAATGAACTTGTATTTGAGGGGATTTCCCCTTATCATACACAACATACACAAAAATGTTACAGTTCAATGATTAAACAGATCAAGAGCAGGTAAAGAAGTGGGAATAAAGTGGTTGTGCAAATCGTGAAAACTGGTTACACAAAATTTACTGTGATGACAGAAAGCTGCCTACGGAGCTCCCATTGAGGAGGAAAGTGAAGGTGCGAAAAAAAGTGCAGAGAGCCTGCGCCGAAGAATAGGCACAGATATCGGTGGTTGAAGCACCTTGGGAGGGAGAGAGTTCCAAGTACTTATTGCTTTCCCAAGGAAAGATGACTTGCCAAATTCTCTCTTGAAATATAACGGCCTCACTTTGAAGGCATGGTCATTTTTCCCGAAGAACGCAGGCAGCAGAATATACTTTGAGAGCTCTTTCCAGCCTCCAGATTCGCAAAGCACTCTAAAAAAAACATAACATGCTCTGGATCTTTCTCCGATCAGCCAGTAGCCCCCACCCAAGCTTAGCAATAATGGCAGAAACGCTGCTCTTTTTTCTATAGTCCCCGAAAACAAAGCGAGCAGCCTGCCGCTGAACTCGCTCCAAAGCAGCCAGATGTATCGACAGATGTGGATCCCAAGCCGTGCATGCATATTCCAAAATTGGCCTTACGAGCGATAGATATGCACGCTCGCGAATTTTGCTGGAACATTTCCTGTAATTCCTTTTAATGAATACAGCGCTCTCCAAGCCTTTTTGGTCACCGCCGCAATATGACTGGACCAGTCAAGTTTGTTGGAAAATTTGACTCCCAAATACACAACATCTTTGCTTGCAACAAGTGTAACCCCATTAAGAAAGTATTGAACATCCACCTCACGAACAGCTCTTGAAAATCTGACCAGGGCACACTTCTGTGCATTTAAACCCATTTTAGAACCTGTGCACCACTCAGAAATTGACCTCAGGTCTTCCTGGAGGAAATTTTGATCAGAAGGCGAGTCTATCTGCCTGTACAGCACACAATCATCGGCAAATAGACGAACCTGAGACCTAATCCCTTGTGTTAAATCATTTATGTACACAATAAACAACAATGGACCCAAAATGCTACCTTGGGGGACGCCAGAAGAGACAGAAAGAGGCTTGGACATGCGATCCCCAACCTTAACTACCTGAGTTCTGCCAGAGAGATACCCCACCACCCAGCGAAGCGTGACAGCATCAAGACCCATATACGCCAGTTTCCGTAACAATATCGAGTGGTTAACAACATCGAAAGCTTTGGCAAAATCAATAAAGACCGCATCTACTTTCTTACCGGCATCCAGTGCCGTGGCCAAAGTTTGACTGAATGCCGTAAGCTGAGTACTACAACAAAAGCCGGTCCGGAAGCCATGCTGCGCTGCGGACAAGACAGAACCAGATTCCAAAAAGCTGCGAACATGTTTAGCTATGAAGAACTCCAAAATTTTTGAACACGACTCCAGAAGGCTTATTGGTCTATAGTTTGATGGATCTGCCCTTTTTCCTTTCTTAAATACGGGAATTACAACAGCCTTCTTCCACTCACTCGGTATATTCCCCTCAGCTAAACATGCATCAAACAAGAAATACAAATACTTTGCAAAAATATTAGGTAGCAATTTCAAGAGGTTAATGCTGACAGAGCTAGGATTTTCAGCAACTTTAGCCTTCATTTTTCCGATGCGCTTGATTATCATAGCTTCAGTAAATAGAGGCCCTCCACCAGGGGCAAAAAAAGGACCAGAAGGTAGACATGGGGCATCACCGGATGCGAAAACTTTTGCAAACGTGCTGTTAAGAAGTTCTGCTTTCTCCTCACTGCTGTAGGCCAAACTCCCACTGCCCGAATCAAGTTCAAGGGCCGGTATCTGTGCACGTGACCCCTTCCGAAGTTTGTTGTAATGCCAAAATTTACTGTTACTAACTTGACCACTCTGCAGCTTGTCAAAAAACGATTGAAGAGCCTGATATTTTAATTTGGAATATTGCAGAAGTGAATGTTTATATGCCAGAAGATTGGCAGGTGACAATTTCCTTCGCTTGAACAGTCCTCTCACATGCTTTTTTTGCAGTGTCATTTCCCTCGTTTTCCAAGGACAATTCACAGTCTTAGGCCCACTGAAGGTTTTTGAAGGCACAAACTTTTCTTTGGCGTCATCGACTATGCCCACAAATTTTGCCCAGATCCAGTCAACATCAGCTCGCGTCCCCGAGCAGCAACAATCACGAAAATCAGAAAATTGTGATGACAAAAATTGAGCCATATCCTCTAAATTTGCTCTCTCATAGAGATATACCCGTGTCTCAGATCTTTCTGGCCGAGGTTTTTCAAAATTCAAATGGCACAGCACAATTGCGTGATCTGATATCCCGTCCTCCACCTGACATTCAGAGACAATTTCCTTAGGCCTTGCAAGAACCACATCTAAGAGGTTTTTGCCCCTAGTAGGACTTGGGACATATTGCTTTAGTCCCAGCCTTTGCGCAAGTGATAAACCCTTTAAATTAACTGTCACTCCATATGCAGGATTTGGTACCACTAAGTTGGAGTCCCAGTCCAAGTCGGGCAAATTTAAGTCCCCCATAACGAGCAAGGGAATATCAAAATTTTCAAGAAGTTTAAAAAAACAGTGGTGTCCCACTGGGTTCTATTCTTGGTCCTCTATATTTTTCTCAATCTTCGTAAATGATATTGGGTACATTTGAAGGGAATGTTTCTTATCATCTTTATGCAGATGACTACCCTAACCTTACCATACGGTAAGGTTAGGGTTGGCTAGTAGATTTAATTTAACCCACGAACCACAAACATAGAGTACACGAAATTAATACCGAGCTTCGTTGATTTTTGATATGGGCAGAACAATCGCTTTCTCGCTGCGCTCCGCCGAAAGAGATGCGCAAAATCACTAATCTCACTCGTCGGTTGGGGTCTGTAAATAAGCATCCGGTTGGAGGGCTCTGCCCAAGTCAAGTGAAATTTCATTCATTTGAGTAAAAAAATTCAGAAAACTGGAATGGACTCCAAGAGAAAAAGGCACATTATTCATTGCCTCCAAAGCGAATGAAGCTCTGAGTTTCTGAAAAAAAGGACCACAATCCGGGAATTCTTCTCTAAGAACAGGCGAACATTCAGTTCGCTGTCAGCTCCCGACCGAGTCTGCTGTCAGCTCCCGACCTTGTTCGTTTTCATCGTTCTGTTTCGTCCAGTCTGGCTTCCACAGTCGAACTCGCCGAACGTTAAGGCCACCGCACACTTGCCGTGTAATTACTTCCGACTCTACTTCTTCATCATGGTGAAGCCAAAACCTTCGAAAGGCTCGCAAAGGCCGTCTAAAGGTTATTGTTTTCCTGACTGCCGATTCAACAGAAAGTACTGTGCCGAAGGTGGTGAAATGATAATGTGCGGTTCTGCAAAGACCG
>JASGXE010021550.1:0-17075 GCA_030068105.1 Sinentomon sp. SZTP_YWyxl
CTCCCTCTGTGCTCTTTTTCGCCACGGGAATAGGAAATAAAATAAATATAATCGAAGGTCCAGTAAATACTAAGAAATACCATATTATAGCAAAAATATACCATTTGCAGGAACGGGAGTAAATGACCTCATTGCCAATATTTACAAAATCGCACAGAAATTAAAAATTTCGCTAATTCAATAACACTGAACAACCCAATGTGCCCACGCTGTAATCATATAGGGACACCACAAAATGGAAAAAACCCGTAGAAAATTACTGGTTGGATAAATGGAAAATCCCGTAATACAGATGAAAAAAACCGTGGAAAAATGGAAAAACGGTAGGTAAGGCACAAAACCGCCGGGGAGTTCATCGGCGAAATAAATAATCGCATTTGAATGCTTCTAAAAATCGGCAACATAAACGTAGGTATATCACCGAGACCCCGATTTCTGGACACTTTCATACACATTCCAGTCAACTGCACGAATATAATTATTATTAAAGACAAATACTGCCGCAAATGAAACGGCGACAGGAAGGACAAACACATGCTCAATGCAGAGAAAGGAAAACTTATCTACGAGTACACAAACGTCAATTGCGTGAGAAAAATTCAGAAAGAAAAAACCATCATCAAATGCAACAAACTGATCAATTATACGAAACGAAAGGTCATGGATGGGTTTTGACGCCGAGGGACTTGCGTGCGCGGTACCTTAAGGATATACATTGGATATACCTTAAGGATATACATTGGAGGATACACCCATGCAACGCTCAGCTCCAAGCAGCGGCCTCAATATTTAAATCCCCATTTTTTAGAAAATGTCGTAGTTTTGGCGGCTATAGACTCTATGGTGCGCTAAAGGCATCGACAAATCATGCGTTATTCAAGATAATCAATTTATCACCAAGGAGCCTCTATGTCGGATTTCAGATGACAGATTAACGTTGCTTCATCGGCCTTTCTCGAATGACACTTTTTAGGCTATTGTAATTCAGAAGGCCCATACCTAGTGGCCGACAGTTTTTGTCTACCTATTTTGTATCGTGATGGGTGAAAGTGAATTTTCGCAAAGCATGGCGCAGTGGTGTCATTATCGTTTATTTGGAAGCATGTCAATTTTGCATTCCAATTTTTCACGTGGGCGTTTGGGCCTAACACTGCAATTTGAAAAATTAAGTCATACCTACTCCTCATTCCACTTGAAGATATGAGCTAAGAATGCTCCCAAGTGTGCTCAGAGTGAATTCAGAATTCTCTCAACAATGAAAACTCGGTCAAAAATTCATTCTCGGCATAGAAATTAAAGTTTTTCTGTGTATTTAAATGGAAGAGTGTGAAGCATTCTCAGCTTATATCTTCAAGTGGAACGAGCTGTACGAATAATCTGGACTGCCTTAGAGATGGCTGATAGGCCAATAACACATACTCTGGGTGTAAAATTTCCCCCTAAAATAATGACAGAACCGCGCGCAAAAGCGCAAAAATGCAGCATTGCCAATCCTGGATAGATTTCAGTCCGTTTGAAGTAGCCCATCTAAAATTTGAAAGGCACCAACACAGGGCCCGCCAAAATTCTTCGAACATGAATTTTCAAAGAAGCAGAAATTTCATAGGTCCGGCTCAAAACACTGGTCATCCATTTTCACAGAACCCATTGCAGTTTCATGCATTGCAGAAACGTCACGCTGTTTTGCGGCACATGTTGCCATCGGTTCTAAATGACGCCTATAAGGAAAGAACTACTGCGTATACGAAGATTTTGGCTGACAATTTATACCCAAATGCCAAAAAAAACGGCGTAGCAAAAAAAAAACAAAATGCCAAAAAAAAATGCCAAAAAATGCCAAAAAATGCCAAAAAAATGCCAAAAGAAAACAAAATGCCAAAAAAAACAGCGTAGCAAAAATGCCAAAAAAACCAGTTCCCGTTGGGTGTTTGGTCTCGTGCAGAAAGGAAGACAAGTTCTCTAATGGGGAAAATATTCCGCGAATGATTAGTTCTCGATCCGATAGCACTCTGGCGACGTTAATTAATTTCCGGAAATTCCGTCGCAGGATCGAAATTCCGAATCTCAAAAATTTCAAATCCAGCTCCTCCGTTGCTGTCAGTCAGACATCACTTTGAAAGGATTTTTTTTAGGAAATTCGGGACGACCAGATGGCGACAAAGGGTCTGCTGGATGAGAAGGTAGACGGGCAGAACGGACGTCTGTGGGAAACGTGGATTTTGCCTGTCGATTTTCAAGTGCATTCCGAAATGACCACATGGTGATCAAATTTCGTCTAATCGACGCAAAAGGATCTTTGCGGAATCTCAATGCTCTCTGACCACTGCAGTTGTTTATGCCGCATCTTTTTTCACGAAACCAATCTGCAATTTGCATTGAAAGAAATGCGGAGTGAATTGTCAGAAGTATAGCGGCGGCGAAATTAATGAACTCATACATGTGTTCATCCCTTTCAACTGTTACCTCCGAAACTTTTCTTTCTTTCTACTCTCATACAGGCGATAGAAATTAAAGTGCTAGTTGCAACAGAGCTTTCTGGAGGAGTCAGATTTTAACCTCGGTAAAAATAGGATTTTAATTTCTGCATCAGCATGGAGCTGATGCTAAATTCTCACTAATTACAATTTTTACAAAATTCCGCCGCCATCGGGAAAACCTTCATTCGGCGCTGATAGGCAAAGAAGCGCAAACGACAGCAGAGCGATCAGAAAGTGAAGCTGTCCCTCGGCTGGAAATCACTTGCATGTCGGAGGAAGTTGTCTAGACTTGTTGCATTATTCCATGTTGTGTCAAACGTTGGAGGGTGGGGCGAGCTTTTGGCTCACGTGAACCTTCCTCATTATTATTCCCGTCATGATCATCCTTATAAGATCAAATGCTTGAGTTTGAAAAATGATGTTTGGAAATATTTTTTTTTAGGTTGCGGCCGGCTCAACAGAGAAGAGGCTGGCGACGCAACAAAGCATAATCGGAGTTACCAACCTGAATGCTGAGATTTAACATTGCTCCCGTGATTTCATCGTTTTGTGATGCCACGAAAGCCAAAGTCCCGATCTGCAGAGACTCCTTATTGCCTGGAGGCATGCGCCTTCGGCAGAAAGGAATCAAACGACGCTGGAGAGATGATCGGCTGCTGTCTGGCTCTCCCCGAATGCAAGATTTGGTTCCATTTGACCTGTCTGGATATCCCTGAGTCGGCTTTCGTACCTACCCTTCTGGATATGCCCGAGTTGCATGGAGAACATGAGAGATGTTGTCTCCACAACTCCCAGACGTATTACCTCACTCGATGCCCGCCTAAATGCCATCACCAGTGATATTGCTGATATCCGTAAACAGTCAGCCACCGATTCGAAGAAGGAAGTGAGCGAACTGTCGAAGACAGTTCGAGCCATTGAGCAAGAAATTTCAGAAATAAGACCAGTTCTTCAAAATTTGACTTCAAAAGCTCCAACCTTTACCATTCCACAAGTATCGCACTTGTCTCCTGTGGCAGTGCGGACTGTCCCACACGCCAACCGCCGCATTGGAAGTAATTCTTCGGACGCAACGTTGCCATCGACCTCCAGTCAACCGCCCTTGAATTCCGATGATCAACAACCTTCAATTTTGGATATCTCGAGGCCAAAGTCACCATCTACATCACAGCAATCCACAGTTATCCACCCTCAATCTTTTGTTCCGCCACTTGCCCTTTCTGGTGGCAACCCTAGCTACAGCCAGGGTGGCAACAAATACCCAGTCAACTTCTCCCCCTTTCCTGAGATTCGGAACCGCCTTTACCCCTCACTCCCGTCCTCCTCACCCGAAGTGTCGGGGGCCTCAAGTTATTCTGCTCACAAACGTGAGTCTTTGAGGTCGCCGGCAGTGCAAAGAGTCAACAACAACCCGGTGCAGTTAATGGATATTCAATTCCCAGCTCCATTCACTCCATTCAGGTCACCAATATACTCTGGCCCACTGGACGCTGAGCATTTAATTGTTGGTGACTCAATTATACGGCACTTGCAAAACTTTCTTGGACCTGCTTCAAAGAATTGCCTAATTCTGACTTTTCCTGGGGCAACCATTCTGGACATAAGTCAGTTTTTTGCCAGATCTGAATTCCTACACAAAGGACTACGAAGTGTTATGTTGCATGTGGGGTCTAACGACCTTTGCTAGCGATGTTCTCCGAGAATCTTCCAATCGAGAATGGAGTTGCTGCTTGACAGTGTCAAAGCAAAAGTGAGCCGAAATGCAGCTGTTGTGGTTTCTGGTGTTCTCCAACGAGCCGATGTGCCAACACCTGTGATTTTTGACGTCAATCAACGGCTTGAGCAGTGCTGCGTCGACCAGAACTGTCGCTTCTTTGACGCCAATTGGAAATTCCATCGCAGCTGGTGGTCTCGTGACAACATCCATTTGAGCAGCGTTGGACAGTCACAGTTTGCAAAAGTCGTCTGTCAATTTGTCGAGCACTTCTGGATAGACGACGCACCAGCATTTGCAAGTTCGAATGTCGGAATGGACAATACAAATGTCGGTAAAATTTTGAGCAGTTTTTTAGATCATTACTTGTCCAGCTTAAACAATCTTCCTGGAACCAATCGCCGCATGATCTTTTAAACAATTTTATACTCATTTTTCAAGTCCATTTTTGATCCATTTTTCCAGTCAGCTCATCTACCATTATTTCACTAAAATTCGTTCGACCTTTTCTGCGTGTTTTTTCTGCTCCATCATGCAATCCCGTAAGAATTCTTTCTGCTCCAACCAAAAATCATCAGTTTTGCAGCAAACTCCTCAGAGAAATGTTCATATTTCTTACACACAATTAAAGTGATTCAACACTTGCAGGGGGTGTGCATTGTGTAATCCAAGGAGGGTCAACAACATTGTCCAGTTTAAGCCAGACTGCATTGTCCACATTTTCCTCTCCTTTTACGGCTCTCTCACAAACCGATAATTTACCTTGTGCTGATGCCATCAGGTGGAACACGCTCTCTGGGAAAGATTCCTTAGATGCCTCTTTGAGTAACGCTCCGAATGATCCACAACTTCCACCCATTAAGTGCGCAATTTTAAATTGTCAGTCCATTTTGTGCCTATCTAAACGTGTTAGTTTGTTTAATTTAGTTGATGTGCATAAATTAAATATTGTAATTCTCAGTGAGACATGGTTGAGGCCCGACGTTCACGATGCAGAAATTTTCCCTCTCAATTTTCACGTTTTCATATGCGACAGACGGAATGGTCGTCGTGGTGGCGGGGTACTAGTGGCTGTACACGAGAGCATTGAGTGTTGCCAAGCAGATACTTACCTAAATGCAGCTAGTTCCTTGGAGATTGTCTGGTGCAAAGTAAAATTCCGTAAACATTTTGAGGTATATCTGGCCAGCGTTTATCTCCCTCCAAACTTGGCAGCCGATGAGCAATCCCTAAAAGATCTCTATGACTCTATCAGTGCGCATATTTCCAAGGGGCATAGGGTGACGTGAATTCACCAAATTTCTTTGCGTCTGACATCCGGGACATCAGCTCACAGTCTCCTAATATTTTAGCATTAAACAACAACGACAAGTGTCTGGAGGAGATAACCAACTCATTTAATTTGTCGCAGTTTGTAAATAAGCCTACACGGATAACCCCACAGTCTAAAACACTTTTGGACATCGCTTTGGCAAACTTTGATTGGCCTGGTGCAATAGTTAATGTTCTTCCTGGCATTGGAGATCACGAACTGGTCACACTGTCATTTCCTGTGTTGGGATCTGAAAATCCCAAGAAAAAAGTTATAACATTTCTGGACTTTCTGCTGTGAACTGGCCCCCTTTAAACAAATCTTTGCTTACCAACCCCTTCTTTTCACCCGAATTCATAAAAGCCAGACCAATAAATGAAACGTGGCTCACTCTGAAAAACACGCTTTTGGCGCTCATGAGTTCCATTCCTCGCAAAACAGCCAAAGCGAGCACCAAATATCCCTAGGTCAACTTGAAACTAAAAAAGCTCCTTCAGAAGAAAAGGCGTGCACATTCTAAATTTAAACGCAGCGGTTTGCTCGCTGATGGAGACAAATATCACCAGCTTCAAAATCAGTGCACTGACATAAACTCCAACCTGTTTCACTCCTTCATCAACCGTGCCCTTGAGGACAAACATTGCAGAAGCTTCTGGAAATACCTGTAATCACTTAAAAAGAGTAGTGGGATTCCGCCGCTTGTTGTTCCGGACGGAAATATTATTTCGGATGCACGAGAGATCGCTGGCACACTGAATACCTATTTTTCAAGTGTTTTCTCAATCCCGACGGATGCCCCTGATGCTGTTGACTATGCTCAAAACAACATTAACAGCTATGCTATCCCTGCTATCCAAGCCCATGGAGTTCGAAAGCTACTTTCTCAAATTAACCCTAAAAAAAGTATGGGGCCTGATATGGCCTCCCTGGGCGTTAAAGGAGCTTTCTCCCGCCTTAGGCGTCATCCTGACCCCGTTTTTCTCTGAAATTTTGAAAACTGGAAACCTACCCCTCGACTGGAAAAAAGCTTTGGTCATTCCCATCAAGAAAAAGGACATGCCTGCAAACCGCCCCGACAGTTACCGTCCAATTTCGCTTACTTGCATCTTCTCAAAGATTTTTGAACAAATCCTTTCTGTATTCATAAGAAATTTCCTAGTCTCTAACAAGGTATTGCATCCAAATCAGTTTGGCTTTCGGGGGAAAATGTCTTGTTAGACTCAGGTGTTACTGTTAGTAGATGAAATTTCCGGAAATATGGATGATGGGCTTGTTACCGATACGATTTTTCTTGACCTCAAAAAAGCTTTTGATCTTGTGCCCCACAACAAACTCTTGCTTAAAGTTAGCATGCTTGGTTTCCCACCCTTCATCATAAACATCCTTAAAAGTTTCTTGGAATTTCGCACGCAAGTTGTAATGGTTGAGCATGTATCATCGAATGAATGCTCAGTCACATCAGGTGTTCCCCAAGGCAGTGTCCTCGGTCCTTTACTGTTCCTTATATACATAAATGACATTGCGCAAGACCTTAGTTCCCAAATTCGTTTATTTGCCGACGATATTGTCCTGTATAGAAATATTGCAACCCCTGGAGATGCTGCCCTTTTGCAGTCGGACCTCAACCGTGTCTTTTTGTGGTGTGAAGCCTGGGGAATGCAAATTAATGCGGCAAAAACTAAGGCCATATCATTCACAAAACGCCTCATTAAGCCAGCCGGAAATGTCGTTTACGAGATAAATGGAGAAGAGATTGAAAAAGTTAAGTTATTCAAATATTTAGGCGTTCTAATCTCCCACGATCTTACCTGGAACGAGCACATCAATTTCACCTGCAATAAGGCTTTAAAAACCCTCCGATTTGTCCTGAGAAACATGCGCTATTCCTCCAAGGAAGCGAAGCTGAGAACTTATTCGTCCACTGTAGTGCCATTATTAGAGTATGCTAGCGCGGTCTGGGACCCTACATCTCAAGAAAGCATTTCAAAGTTGGAAATGGTGCAGAGAAGGGCTGCAAGAATAATTACTGGTTCTTTTGGCCGGCATATTAGCGTCTCAAAGCTCCTAAAGGACCTTGGCCTCCCACTCTTGCAAGCAGACGGCGTGACCACAGACTCAAGCTATTTAGCGATATATTCACCCGCTCCTTAAATTTTTGCATGCCAGCAAATACGTTGTTAAGCCTATCCAACGCCGAACTGACAATGGTCTGGCCTTCAATGTTCCTTTTTGCAAAACAAACCGGTACCTTCATTCATTTTTTCCGAGAACAATTGGAGATTGGAACTCCTTGCCAGCAGCATCACCGCTTATTTCCCGTGCCCTAGCTTCACAGGCAGTCACACCACAAAACAATCCGTAGATGTTTTTTTTTCCTTCCTCACTTGATAGATATTGCCTTATCCGTGCCATATTGACCGTTTTATGTTGACTGTTGTCCTGCTTCCACTTCATTTTGAAGCAGTATTGAATGTAATAAATAAAATAAATTAATAAATATTTCCTTCTTAGCCAGGTCGATAAATGAGTGGAATCAGCTGCATGGGTCTACTTTTGACCTCCCCCTCAGCCTGGCTTTCTTCCGGAATCGTCTTGCAGGCCAACTTTCTTGGTGTTGCTTTGTCTCTCTTTGTTTTGTTGTATAACATATTTTTGTCATTGTCATTAATTTGTCATTGTGTCAAATTTGATAAAGGGGAAACCCTGAAAATAAAGTCAATCAATCAATCAATCAATTAATCAATCTTAAATGCCGAAAGTAAGAGGACCAGCCGACAGATTATCTAGAGAGTAACACTGCCGAAAATTCTCAACATTTCAAAATGGGAGAATTGGCCTTGCCCCTCGTGGAGTTTGCGTCACACTCCAACATGATAACGCCAATATTTAATTTAGGAAATCATTTCATCAATCAAATGACATAGCATGCAATCTAGTTTCTGACACCCGGATGTTTGCAGATGATATCGTCATTTACCGTACAAGCCGTGACTCCAATGACTCTGTTCTCTTGCAATCGGATCTCAACCAGGTTTCCTCATGGTGCGACGCCTGGGACATGCAAATCAACACGACAAAAACTAAACCAGTGGTGTTCCGAAGACGTGCTCTCTCCCAACCAGTTAATGCAGCGAAATTTTATAAACAACCGTCCTATTGAGAATGTTGCACAGTTCAAGTACCTTGGTGTAATCATTAGTTACAACCTTTCATGGAAGTACCACATGGATTATCTTTGTGGGAAGGCCAGAAAAACCCTTGCATTTGTTTTCAGGAACATGAGATTTTCATCACAAGCGTCCAAGCTCAAGGCCTATAAAGCACTTATTCTCCCAGTGATTGAATATGCGGGGGTAGTTTGGGACCCCGTCTGCACGTCTGATATCTCCAGACTAGAAGTGATCCAAAGAAGGGCTACCCGTATTATAACTGGCAATTTTGGACGCGATGTTAGCGTTTCAGCTTTGATGCAAAAACTTAGCCTAGAATCGTTGTCGGCCAGGCGTAGAGAGCGCAGGCTCAAAGTCTTCTCTGACATTGCCACCCAATCCTTAAATTTCTCTCTGCCCACCCAATATTTCATTAAGCCAATTCAACGCCGGACAGACAATGGTCTCTCCTTTAGCTATACCCACTCTGCAGATCCAATATCCTTTTCAATTCCTTCTTTCCCAGAACAATTAGAGACTGGAATAGTCTAACTGTTACTTCCCCACTACTGTCAAAAACCGCATTGGTCCTGGGCGTCACACCACGGCTTCCATAATTTTCAAAATGTCCATTTTTAACTTTAAAACGATTCCTGATGCTGTGTAGCCATACTGAATTGTTGTATCCATTTTGACTCAGAACGCTGTTCGTCGGCCTGCCACCAGCACCATTTGTGGCAGTTTTGTGTTGTTATTATTGGTAATAATAATAATAATAATAATTAAATTTGGTACCTACTTCCAGACCGCCCCAAGAACCTTAATATCTTGAGACTTTATAGGTGTACATTTTTTTCTCAACTCGTTTTGAAACTATGTGTCTTGAGCTTTGAAAATTTAGCATCTCATAGGTCGGGCCACTTTCGTGCACTTTAAAAACATCGCTCAATCTTTCTATGTTGCGGCATACAAACGAACATTATCACTCTTGTATACGGAGCCATTCTGAATACCCGGGCCATAGGAGATTTTTGTCAGACTTTTGAAGCACGGGGCAATGTACTTCTTCTTCATTTCGCATGTGCTGCAAAACACATTACATGAAGGAATGCATTTAACAGCGCTTACTAGATGGGGAATAACATTGCCCCGTGCTTCAAAAGTCTGACAAAAATCTCCTGTGGCGCAGGTATTCAGAATGGCTTAGTTTTTTAAAATATGTTGAAATCGTCGATGCTTTAGATGGTGTAGTGAGTGTTACAGGAAAATCTTTGAAATATACGGAGCTCATCAAACGTCCTCGATCATAGGCGATATTTTAAATTACTGGTTAACACAGGGGCCATCTAATTTCAACAGGCCTTGGTGCAACTTCACGCCTCACACGAGTGTCATGATGTTTTGCGGCGCATGCTGCCATTGATTCTAAACGGCGCCTGAGTTGTAATAGTGAAGGCCAATGTTCGAAGACTTTTGATAATGAGTGTATAAGGTCCAACAAAAGTCCCAGCGCTACAACTCCAGCTGACCAGGAACCATGAGTGTTGGGGAGCTGGACAGCAGCCGCAGTGGACATCTGGCCGCCATTGTATTCTAGCCGCCTATGGGATAGATAGTGGGGATAGGGATTTTCGTCGAGCTTGAGATAGATTACGTTGGATTAGGACAGGTTCACGTGGAATCCGGGTATCTGTCAGCCGGCCAGATGTCAAGGGACCGAATGGCTAATGCACAATTTTTGCAATTCTTTTTCGGATTTTACGATTGGGTTTCGCCATCTGCGATTACTTGTCGCAATTCAATCACCCAATAACCATCGTGCGATACAGTTGTTTACTGCAGACCTGAACTGAACTTTGGGTTGCCCTATCGTTTTTGCAAACCCTGCATATACTTACAGCTGTATTCCCTATTGCAACTCACCCTCAGGACCAACTTAATAGCCAATTCCATGGATAGCTTTGTGTTGGGAAAATTTCATTTCTATTTACAACGATAATTCCTTTTCCATTGTTGCGAAATAATATGCATCTGTCTGTTGAATTGGCTAATGAGTTGCACCTAAGGGTGAGTTGCAATGGGGAAGACGAGCGTTAGTCTACCAAATGTTTTTCGAACATTGGAGAAATTTTGGAGGTATGATGTTTTGCAGCGTGTCGACGCGATTATTTCTCTGTGGCCACTGTGTAAAAACTAAGCTCCTCTTTCTTCGAAAACTTTCGTAAGGAGTGTACATAGGTATCTTGAGACTAGACATAGCAGGCCTAAGAGGATGTATAGGCCTACATAAGAGGATTTTCCTATAAGAGGGATAACGTAAGGAGATTAATCAGGGTTCTGAAAAATTCCCCGAAAGGAAATAAGGAGACACGCAAGGTTCTTCGAAAGTATAAGTTGAGAAAATCTCCAATCTATCATTATTAAATTTCTGGATATGGCGCAAAAGGAGTAGCGCGTCTAAAAGGTGGAGAGAGATTTTATCTCTCAAATATGATGAGATAGCGGGACCAAGGTCTCGCAGCACTTTTATTTAAACTTTCAGCACCTAACAGGCCCAGGCATAACTTTTCCCAAAGATATAGGGCCTAATCCGATGGCATGCATGCGTTCCATAGATACAGCATGCAAAGCGATTTTTCTCAATATAAATTGGCTTGAATCCAGTTTCATTAAGCAATGCGTTCACGAGGCCATTTCCACGCATAGCGTCATTGGCGTTGTTCCCCAATCTTTGACCCACCCACAACATTGCTTGATTTCCCGAAAACTTTGACCCTGCCAACGCAGAGATTCGGGTCAATTTCGTTGGGTGAATGCGCAGGAACGATACATTTATCTGGGACTCTACTCAATCTCAGTTGGGGCGCTCAACTTCATATCGGTTTAAGCGCAAGGCACAGTTTAGACTTGTCATAAGGTACACCGAGCGTCAGCTGGAAGGTTAAAGACGACAGTGCTTTTCAGACAGACGGTGATTGCTGCCGGTCGAGTTTTGCATGCACGTAATAAACAGCAAAGGAACAAAAAAAGTGTAATTTTGGCAATATACCTGTTTTGCTTTGTCTGGCATGTGCAGCAGCAAAAACGAATGCGTTTGGGCTCGCTTTGCCTGTGGCGAGATCAGTTTATTTGGTTGGTCAGCGAGTATCGTCGCATGGCATCAGATGAAGAACTGCAATTCAAGGTTGATGGCTTCAGGCAAAGCTCGCCTCCGTGCTTCCTTGACCTGGGATGCTGATGAGAAATGTGCTGGCGCCCGAGCGGAATGGCGTGGCTGTTTCACAGCATTGCAATTGGCAGCAGTTCGAACACAGGCTCTTAAGCTGGGAATACCGATTATGTTTCCGTTGGGATTTGGCACACGGGTACAAGCACTCCATCACCAATAAAATTAGACAACAAAGTCGGCTGTCAAACAACACCGCTTATGAAGTCGCGGTATTAGCCCTATGATTGGATTTAATTTAGGAAAGTTTTTAAAATTTCAGTTTGCGTGTCTTTTTTATTTTTATAATAATAATTATTAACCAAAAACTGACCAGAAAGGCAATGGTGGCAGAAACGAGAACAAGATTCGAGTCAACGATTGTCAAAAATTTTAAAAACAAAGTCAAAGACAAAAAAAGACTTAACAAATTATTGTCTCAAGTATTGATGCGAGGTGCGACACTTAGGGATGCTTTAGCCCTTAGAATTGTGGGGGAGACAATGGTAAGGGAATTCCGATCTCTAATAGTGCGGGGGAAGAAGGAATTAAAAAATCGATCAGTTCTACAAACCGGAGCAGTGAGTGCAAGGCCGTTATCAGTTCTTCGCTGATTACGTTTTATGGAATAGTTCGCTGGCAAAGGGAAATTGTTGGAATGTGTAACAATGTCACTGAGCAGCTTGATTCTACGATCTCGTCGTCTTTATTTATTCTTTATTCTTAAAATCAATACGACTGCGAAGTGGCAGAAGAGTAACAAAGATACAACAACAAAAAGTTGATAAGACGCAAACTGAAGACAAGCAAGAAATAAATTTCAGAAACAAAAATTTCAATTCAATCCAAGCAATGCAAAAGTGGAATCAGGCTTGGACATCTAACTGCGAAGGCAACCGCCCAGAACTCTGAAGGTACTTGGAGATGATAGGGGAGTCTGGAGGAAGCGAATTCCAATCGCGAATAGTACGGGGAAAAAAGGAGTTGTGGTACGCACTTAAATTACAGGTAGGGTGGGTAAAACAAGCACCGTTGTCAGTTCTCCTTTGAACGGCCTTACGCACATAAACGGCCTTACGCACAAAACATATGCGTCGTTGTGACAGAAGGATTAAATCGAGTTCTTTCAATAGACCAGAAACACTTACGCCGCGTTAAAAAGATCCCGTTATCATGCGAGCAGCTCTCCTTTGGATCATTTCCACCCTAGAGATGTCCACATGAGTAGCAGGATCCCACACGGTGTAAGCGTATTCCAGGATAAGGAATTTTAGCATGATGGTTCAATTTTCTAGCAATTTCCAAACTCCAAATTTAGAAACTTCAGCCTTTATTCTGTTGAATGAAAGCAAAATTTTAGTGTTAAATCTATGCTGAAGTATATTGACTGAAAACCCTTGAAGGGTGCAAGATCCTTGGTGGCTTCCATGGAAGCCAATAACGGGCACAGGGTTAGAAAGAAACCTACGAACGTCAGAGCTCTAAGTGAAACCTCCGAATGACAGAAAAAAATAAGTTTTTTTGTGTTTGATTGTGTTCGATGGGCTGTATGTTCTTCGTCGTCACGCCAGATGGTTCGGAGATACATACGAGTTCCTTGGGTCAGAGGTCAATCATCAGGCAGAAACCGAAACAAATACGATAGACGACGGTAACAATAATGCTCCCATCGTTACAATTCCAGTGGTGGCATATCTCCGATGGCCCATATAATTTCCTATAGTATTTGGTGACGCTTTGAAATGCCAAAATCTAGGTAGCAAAATTTAGGTAGCATGCTTGTGGGTTTCTAATTATTTGTCAAATCGTTTTCCAAGAGTTAAAGTTTTGAATTCCGTTTCTGAGCTACTACCTGTAACTTCTGGTGTGCCACAGGGTAGTGTTCTTGGTCCCTTACTTTTCTTAATTTATATAAACGATCTGGGCCCTAATTTGCGCAACAACATTCGCCTCTTCGCTGATGACTGTGTTTTTGTATCGAAAAATTTGCTCCGTCGCTGACTGCCATGAGCTTGAGAATGATCTGCAAACAATTTCAGGCTGGTGCCAGGACAACAGTATGAAACTTGATGCTGAAAAATGCAAAGTCGTATTTTTCTCAAACAAACGCAGTCCAATTCGTCAACATTACGCCATAAATGGTGTTGTGCTTGAACATGTAGAAAAAATAGGTTCTCGGACAGTTTGCCGACGGACATCTGGCCGCCGGACAACTGGCCACCGTGGACACTTGGCCGCCGAGGACATCTGGCCGCGGCGGACATCTGGCCGCCGTGGAGATTAAGCCGCCGCGACACGTTTGTTTCACTTCCAAATCCCCAGATACTCAATCCGCCTCCACGAAATCATTCACTTCCTGTCCCAAAAAATTTCTTAATAAGCGTTACCTTCAAAATTGCTTTTCAAATTTCGCAAAAAATTGCTTCCGTTAATTAAGACTATGGGAACATCCAAATCATGCAAAAAGGTGCACAAATTTAAAGTTTCGAAACGCGCAATACCCCAGTCTTTCCCATTTTACAATTGCTTGCGGCAGTCGTAATGTGCAGCTGCAATCAGTCAGCGCTCCAATCGGAACTTTTTCTCCCCGAGGAATGTTTTGGAGAATGTTTAAAAAACCATTTTCCCTTCAAACTGTACTTCAACCAATTATTTTGATGTTGATGTTTTGCGCGGACACCAAACGTCCGGAGGACGAATGTTCACAGCGGCCAGATCTCTTACCCCTTACGTCGAAGGAGACTGCATCCCGAAGTGTCGCACCGGGTCGGGATCCTTTGGTCCGAAAGACTTTAAGATGGAATGTTGCTTATCTCGCTAAACCTATGTAAAACTGACCTCACCTGACCAAATCAAACCGACACACACTAGCCTAATCCAACCTAACCTGACGTAACCAAACCAGTCCTAACCCAACCTAATTTAAGGCTATTCGAACCTTAAAATTTCTGACCGGCTACGTTCCCCCGTCGCACCAACTCAGTTTCGTTGAATGCCTTCTGCCTGATTTGCTGTTCTGCTTCTATTTGTTTATTGCTTCACTAAATCTTGAATAGAATGCTGCTTTTCGGTCTTGTCACCAATAATTTTTTTGACGGTATCGTTTTTAAATAAAAAACAAAAAATTAATAACATATCCTTCGTCCGAAAATGCCCAACGTCATCAATGTTCATGAATGCAACAATGTCCAGGCGGCTAAACGGTTGGCGGGCGGCGGCCAGATGTCCGCGGCGGCCAGATGTCCGTGGCGGCCAAACGTCCGGCGGCCAGATGTCCACGGCGGCCAGATGTCCACGGCGGCCAGTTGTCCGGCGGCCAGATGTCCACGGCGGCCAGTTGTCCACGGCGGCCAGTTGTCCGGCGGCCAGATGTCCACGGCGACCATTTGTCCACGGCGGCCAGTTGTCCGGCGGCCAGATGTCCGGCGGCCAGATGTCAACGGCGGCCAGATGTCCACGGCGACCATTTGTCCAAGGCGGCCAGTTGTCCGGCGGCCAGATGTCCGGCGGCCAGATGTCCGGCGGCCAGATGTCCACGGCGACCATTTGTCCAAGGCGGCCAGTTGTCCGGCGGCCAGATGTCCGGCGGCCAGATGTCCACGGCGACCATTTGTCCACGGCGGCCAGTTGTCCGGCGGCCAGATGTCCGGCGGCCAGATGTCCACGGCGACCATTTGTCCAAGGCGGCCAGTTGTCCGGCGGCCAGATGTCCGGCGGCCAGATGTCCTCGGCGGCCAGATGTCCTCGGCGGCCAGATGTCCACGGCGGCCAACTGTCCGGTTCCCAAAAAATAACTTATCTTGGTGTTAACCTCACTAGCGATCTAAATTGGTTTCTGCACATCAATATACTATTGTTAATAGGGCACGTAAGGCCATGTATTTTATTCGCCGCAATTTTAGGGGATGTCCGCAAAGTACCAGTGAGCATGCTTACTTCGCATTTGTTAGACCTCAGCTTGAATATGCATCGGTCGTTTGGGACCCTTACCTTGCTGCTGACTTGTCCTCACTTGAAAAAATACAGCGTTTGGGAGCTCGTTTTGTGACTGGTAAAAATTCTCGCTACAGTAGTGTGTCTGAGATGATTTCAAAATTGAACTGGACTCCGCTACATATCAGAAGAAAAATCAGCAGGATAATATGTCTTTTCAAAGTGGTCTCCAACATTGGTGGTTGGTGTGAATTATTACCACTAATTCAGAGACCAACATACATTTCTCGTCATGACCACCAATTCAAAATAAGGAATCTTCCATGTCCCAGGACAAATGTTGAGAAATTTTCATTTCTTCAGCGAACGATTTCTGACTGGAATTCCTTACCCGCTGAAATTTTTAAAACACCAATTTCCATAAATCTGCTGAGAGAACGCCTTTGCGCATTCTTTGAGAGCTCCATCCATTAGGCTTTGCCATACGTTCACCTTTTACAGCTCTATATAGGTATATGGCTCAATTCCACTTTGGTACTTTTGCTGTTGTTTTAAACCTTTTTTGGTGTTTCTTAGTATGAGGCTTCTTTCAATGCTTTCAACTTTTATTTTCGTTTTCTTCCAACTTGCTGTAATTTTTACATCTATATGAAACGGGGCCAAGTTCCTAAATAAGGTGAGAGGTGGCCGTCGGGCGCCGTCCCTCCCGCTATGATGGAGGGGGTAGGAAGGCATCCAACTTTCTTTTCATTGAATTCCTCTGAACTTCCTGCTCATAATTCTGCAATACCAGCCCCAAAACAAATATTTATGAATAAGTTTCCGTTGCAAAAACCTGATACAATGCCTCCGACCTCGCCCGTCATAGAGGTGGACGCCACCCGAATGCCTCCTCTCACATTGCAAGCCAGCAGTGAGAGGTGGCCGTCGGGCGCCGTCCCTCCCGCTATGATGGAGGGGTAGACTGGTTTGCACCTTCCTCTTTGTCAAAACCTTCGGCACCTTCTACCCATACTCGTCCTCCGAAATCTGCTCTTTCTGATGAGCCCTTAGTTTCAATGCAGCCCGTCAGGTTCCTGCTACTTAATGCTAGATCTATTCTCCCATTGCATAAAGAGCCGAACTGTCGGAGTTCATCGATTCCAAGACAATTGATATTGTTTTACTTACTGAATCTTGGCTGCACCCGGATATTAATGACCTCGAAATCTTCCCAGAAAAGTTTTGTGTCCACAGATGTGACAGAAGAGGTGGCCGCCGCGGTGGCGGTTGTTTAATTGCTATT
>JASGXE010021558.1:0-14500 GCA_030068105.1 Sinentomon sp. SZTP_YWyxl
CAGCAAAGGCAAATTCTGCTCTTTATTTTATAAAACGGAACTTCAAGAAATGCCCACGTAAAATCCGAGATCTTGCTTACAAAAGTCTCGTTCTGCCAATAATGGAATACGCATCCCCTGCATGGGATCCATTCCTCTCAACAAATTTCACATCTTGGAGGCAGTCCAGCGCCGTGCTGCGAGGTTTGTTATGGGGGATTACGGGCGCACGAGTAGTGTCACTCAAATGATGATCTCTCTTGGTTGGTCATCCTTGGCAAATCGCAGGAAAGTGGCCAGGTTGCTTGCACTATTTTTGATAGTATCCAATGTTGGTGGATGGGGTGAGTTGTTGGTCCATGTGAAGCAGCCACATTATTATTCTCGCCGTGACCATAATTATAAAATCAGGTTGCTAAATATCGAAAAGGACGTTGGGAAATTTTCTTTTCTTCCTAGAACTATAGCTGAGTGGAATCAATTGCCGGCATCCACCTTCAATCTCCCTTTAAGCATTCCTATTTTTCAACATCGTCTATCTGATTATTTCTCTTGAATCAATGTCAGGTTTTATGCTATTTTTCATGGTTTCTGCTGCTAAATACTTAGCGATTGCATACCTATTTTTGTTTGTTTTCGGATATAATTTTGCCTTTATCTCTGATTGTTGTAATTAATGTATAACGTTGATAAGGGGGCAACCCCAAAAATAAACGATTCAATTCAATTCAATTCAGCACACGCGCCGTTCACCCACGAATGTTTTCACAAACTCGCACCAGATCGGCCAACTCGAACATCGCACAAAACTGACAATACGCCGAATGTGCACGTGCCCATACCCCAGTTCTTGCCTGCTGGGTTGCGTTTATTGAATTTGGACTTTGTTTCTTCCGAAAGAAAATTCCGAACCGAATCCACAAACACCGACATGGAAAATTATCAATTATCATGACACTTCGCGCCACAGTCTGAAACGCAAACTTGGGCCAATTTTGATTTCATTGGCCAAGTTCAGTGCGGTCGCACCAATGGTCGCACACAAAGGCGGTTTTCCTTCTGCGTGGGACTGTGGAAGCTCAAAGATCTCATTCCACCCTCTGGGCTGAAATTCCACAAAAGACTACGGACAAATTTTGGCAACGTTCTGATTCACAGGCGGCAAACCCAGTCTTCAATTCATTTTGATTGGTAAAACGGAACATGAAATTAAATGATCACGACCATGTTTTTTCTGCGCCACTGTTCATCTTTGCTCATGCTCATGCATAAGGCATGGTGTTTGCACCGGCGCATTTTTGCGCCGCTGTTGCGGTCTCATTTTTCGTCAATATTGCCTGTGGGATGGTCTAAATAAAAAACAACAAATTTGGCGTTTGCGCATTGCAGCAAAAGGAGTGCAGCACTTGCGCAAAATTTTGAATTGCGAATCGCCCACAAGATTAAACGACCCCAAGATCGCGCTCTCAGAATTATTGTTCTTGCGAGCTTTTGACCAGAACAAAATTGACCATTTTGTGCAGAGACCATAAATACTGTAGCGACTGACAGTTTCTCATTTTGGTGAGATACTTTTGGTTTTAGAAGTATTCAGCCGAGTCATGAACACACAACCTAGCGATTTGCAGGCAGAGCTCTTCGCCACTGCGCAATAACGAGCACATTTTCATTTTCGTGAATTTCTGATGCGTTTTTGCCGATCTTTTTTTCCATATTTGACCGTCAGATTTCATTCCATTGACTCAAAGTGTCATGGTTCTCCTTCACTCACATAACATCAACAGCTCGGAGACGTCACGTCACAGAACACATGCGCCCAAATGAGAGCACATTTTGCACAAACGGAGAAAGAAAGTGTGGTTTGTGTGTTTCGAGTTTCATTTAGAGGATCTGGGGGAAGAATTTTCGGGGAACTTCAGGGAAATGAACACCGTCGGTCAAGTTGGCCTCTCTTCAAGAGAGGCCAACTTGACCGACGGTGTTCATTTCCCTGAAGTTCCCCGAAAATGGCAGGCGTAAAATTGATACAAAAAAGTGGAGGGGCCAAATCAATCTGTTTGTCTCTTCATTACAGCGTCTCTGATTTTGTGCACGGTAAAATTTCCGACATCAACTTTCATTGAAAAAGAACGGTACCATAGTTGTGCCGTAGCCATAGATGATGAAGTTGAACAGCTTCGGTGGTCGCTGAGTTGCCTGTGTTTGGCCGCGCATTGTCGCCAGCATCGCAACACGCTGGCCGCTTTGTTCCTTTTCGCACGCTGCAGATAGAGTTTTCTCGGAGGAGACTTTTCATTTTTGTCATTATTTTGAAAACCATCCAGCCGATTTTCACGAAATTTATATTTTTGGAAAGCGGAAACAATAATCAACATGCGTGTGCAATTTTCTCGCGGAAATAGATTTTGTTGGATCGTCTGCGTTAAGAGAAAAAAACGCATCCAAAAATTTAAAAATGTCTCTATATGAGTTAGGCGTCATTTTCGACTTTGGCCTCAGTTAGCTTGCTTTCTGCGCTCTGATGTGTACGTTTGACCTTGTCCAATTCTTGCGAAAGCACTTGAAGCACGATTTCGAAGAATAGCTGTGGTCAGAGGTACTTTTTAAGAGAGGTAAAAATGGCTTTTTATGACAATGACCACTCGCCTGCATTTTTGATGAATTAAACCGAATTTCTTCAGAAAGCTTTACTTCATCAAAGATGACAATTCCGGACCTTCGAGTTGCGCTGTCCTCGTCCCATAGCATAGGCATCCTTCATGCATTTCAGGGCTTTTTCTGTTTTTCATTTGTTCCAAAGGAGCACTTAAGACCCTGAGTCAGACGGCGAAGCAGGGATGTGGAAGCCAGAGGGAGCAGTCCGTGGCTGTGACAATGTCTGTAGCCTTTTGGAGATTTTATGGTAACAGTTCGGAATACCTGCCGGCCGACATTGAACTGAACGAGTTATCACCATTGCTCTCTGATATAGGCCCTACTTAAAGCGAATTAAACCAAACCTAACCTGACCTAACCCAACCGAACCTATCCTAAAACATCTATCCGAACCAATCCTACCCTACCTACATCGTCCTCATTTTCCTATCCCATTTTGGCTTCTTGAGCGTGTGCGAAAAATCGTCCAGTTCAGCATTTTTCATATGTCGGCAGGTATCCCGAACTGCAACCGATTTTGTATTGAAAATCACGCAGTCAAGAAGAAACTCATCATCGTAGCGCATTCCAGTTGCACTTTTTGCGGATTGCTTCTTCAGAAACATGTTCACAATGATTTGCTCTTTTCGAGGCAAGCCACTGATCGCTCGGCATTTGCATTCAAGGCGTTCATTTTTCAGTTGCCGAATTTCCTGCACCAAAGCGTTATTTTCGACTTTAGCCTCAGTTAGCTTGTTTTCTGCGCTCTGAAGTGCACGTTTGACCTTGTCCAATTCTTGCGAAAGCACTTGAACTTCGCACGATTTCGAAGAATAGCTGTGGTCAGAGGTACTGCTCCCTTCACCAAACTGGGACCATCCAAAACTGGGAAGGTGGGAAGCGACGGTTTCTTTGGCGTGTCATCAGAAACGGCAACTTGCGAAAATGTCCTTGCTTTTTTCGAATCACGAACGCTTGCAGACTCATCTCGTTTTCTTTGAGCCGAAGACTTCCTTTTCTTTGGAGAATGTTTCGAGATACCCAGTATGACGGAAGATTTGGAAACGCATGCGGCACTGCGTCTGTTGCCAGTTTTGGCTTGCCCCGCGGCAGTTCAACTTTTTCGCCAGAAACAACAAATTGATCACTTGTTATGATTAAACTTGATGAAAAGTGCTTCTCGCAAATGTAGGATTTGTTCGAAAGGGCGAAATCTTTTCGAGGAATTGCTTTTTGCCATTTCTCAAAAAGTTCAGGACTTTTTGGAGGTCGAAAAAAACTGATTTTGGACAGCGACTTAATTGTCATATCCGGAGGAACAGCCAGGCACGAAACAGGAAGGCATTTCGACTCGGATCGTCCACCACCAAGAACACAAAGCAGCAGAAACGCAAGAACTTGAACGACAGACTGGTGACAGCGAGCAGGCAGAGCTCGACGAGTACACCTTGGAGTCACGAGTCACAGGCAGCACATGATGGAGGGAGCAAGAAGAGGCGGTCGCACCGTTCGTCCTGAGAATCGCAACAGTCAACCTGAGTCAACACCTGGCGTCAACAGAGCCTGTGGAGGAGGTTCAGAGAACAACATTGCACACTTGGTCTTGGATGGGTTGGGTGGGGGGTGAATCATCAAAAACATGGACAAAGCGCTCGTCTCTGATCAGCGTCAAAAGCTTCAGTTGTTCCTTTTCCCGTCTTGTTTCGAACGACCTGCGCTCTGGCGGGAGTCTCCTTGAACTACGAAATTTCACAATGGCGGTCTCAGCTGTTCAACTTCATCATCTATGGCTACGGTTGTGCACCGTATTCCAGAAGACCCTTCTAATCATGAAGCGCCAAACACCCTGTGAGTTCCAATTAATTTTTTGCCGCAAACCATTAATTTTCATTTTCACATCTCGATCAACAGCAGAACAAACAAACTGTACGGTTTTTTGGTAGTTTAAATTACAAACAACCTAACCTACCTGCGTGATGCGTGAAAACCGTTGCAAGTTTTGCGGTCATATAGCTTATACAGCATGGCTCAAAAGTCATTGATGACAAAAACTCTATTTTGCTATTTTTTATCGTATTTATCTTAAACTTTATCTTGACCCAACCGAGGGTGTCAACACTTCGGAACAATTCATGCGCAAATACAAATGTTTGCAAATGCTGGAAAGATCACAACGATAAAAACTGCAAATTCAATTTTTTGCTTTGTGGCCAAACACGTTTTGGTTTCCTTTAATGTGCACAAAGTGTTCCGATTACAGTGTTAACATTCGTGGTGAGAGTCGTAAAATGTTTCAGATCGCAAAAAAAAAAAAGAAAAAAACAGAATTAATTCTTTGCTGCGGTCGCTAACAGAAAATACACACAGGATAAAGGCGTTGGTGAAGTTCAAGAATACGCATTCATCAGCTGCTGACGGTGTAATTTAAATCATCATATCTATAGGCTATATAGGAAAATCGCCAGTCCTTTGGATTCTCAGGCTTTACAAGCTGATTTGGCAGCAATATCCGATTGGTGCGCGACCTCTTCATGAAACTGAATCCATCTAAATGTTCATTATTCATTTTTGCAGAGGGCGGAGCATAGCAAACAATTTACTACGTTCTGGATGGACAAAATCTTATTCCCAAACTGACGCATCATATTTGGGAGTTGTTTTTAATGTAAACTTGATTGGGTCCCGTCAGGTGCAGCTGTTTCGAAAAAAGCCCAATGGTTCACTTTATTTTGCAAAACGGAATTTTAGAAAATGTCCAAAGAAACTTCGCGAGCTTCCCTACTTTACTTTGGTCAGACCAATTCTTGAGTATGCATCAACGTCTTGGGATCCTCATCTCACTTCCCATTGTGATTCTTTGGAACGTGTTCAAAGGCGCGCAGCTCGCTTTGTTGTAGGGGACTACCGCAAACGGAGCAGCGTCACCGCATTGATTGCTCAGCTCTGTTGGCCTAAGCTTGCTGTGAGAAGAAAGGTCCACCGCATATTGTGTCTTTATCGAATCCTTAGCAACTCCGGAGGGTGGGGAAATTTGTTTTCCTTGATTACGCCTCCATCTTTTTACAGTCGCCATGACCATCCTTATAAGATAAAGCCGTTAGCATTTAAGAGAGATATAGGGAAGTTTTCCTTTGTGTCCCGAACAATAGCGGACTGGAATTCACTCCCAGCCTCTGTGCTGTCCCAACCTTTGAGTATATCAATTCTGAGGCGTAGGCTGCTGTCCTTGTTATAATTGAGTTTCTGGCCAAATTTGATTGGACTTGAAAGTTTTAGAGCAGATGTTCTGCTTTCTCCACAGGAGTTTGAAAATTAATTATTCGGATTTCAAAATATACGAATTGCTCCATAAACCCAGAAATTTATGTCTCTCAGCAACATATGTCATGAAAGGGAAACACGTTTGGTCTTGCTCTTCGTCTTTGTAATTTGTCTGCCCCATTTCGTGCGTGTTTTTTCCTGTTTTTTGACGTTTCTTATTGCTTTTTTTTTGTGCAAAAGTGTTATTGTTATGTATGATAGTGGGGAAACCCCCACAAAATAGAGTCATTCAATCAATCAATCCCATCAGAAATTAGAAGATCGGTGCTTACAAGCAGTACCGTTTCTAGTCATTAAATTGAAGGGAGACGCGATTTATGGGACCTTTGATGCTGTGATTTTGCCACGCAGCTGTGCCAAATGAACCAGAATCTCCAGTGCTTAAATTGCAAAAATAAAAAGGCTGATGATAAAAATTTTGAAAAGGGAGGAAAGTTTTGAAGAGGGCCTTTGGACCCGCACGGTTTTTGAAAGGACAAGACCGGACACGGATTCCAGAACAGAGGATATAAAGGATCGATATAGAAGATCGTGGGTTCGATTCTCGGGGTCTCAAAATTTTTTCCCTTTACGTTCGGCGCATGTTTGCTTGGACAAAACTTATCACAGATGGAAAAGCAACCCAAACATCATTTTGAAATTTTCCAGACATGAATTCGTCTGCCTGTTTTCCAGTTGTCGGCCACAACAACGGATGTGGCCTCAAGCCATTGCAGGCAGGTCCAATTGCAAAGAGAAGGCCAGCGAAATTTTCTTTTCGGGACAGCGCTGCACCACACATTAAGCAGGAGCGGAACAGAACAGACAACCAGACAGATCCACAAAAAATCGTGAAAATCTCTGAGAAGGGAATCATCAAACGATTGAGAGATGAAAACAGACGGTTTAGAAAATTAATGCCCCGCCAAATCTCAGAATTCCGATTTTGCACAAATTTGCACATCCCTATGCCTGTAAAAAGGGCGCGGACAATTCTGTCAATGAACAGACTTTATAGTCAACCTACCGATCGCCCCAAGGTAAACCTACCGATTACCCTCCAAAGTAAATACTTCCTGCGCGCCTGCCTTCTCACCACAAACCAGAAATTCATCGAGGCGTCTTTTGCAATGTTTCGAAATTGGAAAAATGCTCTTTGAATATATATGATAAAATAGGAAAATATGATATGATATAAATGAATAAAATAGGAAAATAAAATAGGAAAATATAACAAAATAAAAAAACAAGGAAAATATAGGAAAAATATAAAAATAAAACAAAAATGTAAAATATAAAATAAAATAAAAAATAAATAAAATAAAAATAAACATTAATAAAAATAAATAAAATAATAATAAAAAACATTAACATTAACATTAACATTAACATTAACATTAACATTAACATGAAAAACAATTATAATAAAAATAATAAAACATTAATAAAAATAAATATTGTTTTTCATATGAAATATTAAATAAAAATGTAGAAAAATATAGGAAAATAAAACAGGAAAATATTTAAAATAGGAAAATGCTCTTTTGTTTTGTTGTTTTCCCATGCTCTGTGTTTTTCGAGCCATGCCTGTTTGCAGGAGTTCTCGAGTTTGAGGATTCAAAGAGGGAAGAAAAAAAGCCAATAATCGAAATCTCATACATTTTTGTTTCAATTCCAAAAAAAATCTTTTCATTTTCGCGTTTCGCTCATTTTTCTTTCTTTCTTGTTTTTGCGCTTCATTTGTCATCAAATATTATTTTTGGTCTTTATATTTTTGGTATCTTTTTTGGGGCGAACCCTTTCGGATGCGGGGCCCACATGTGCCGCGCCGAGACTGTGGGCCGCAGTTTCGCCAGTGCTATATTGTTAAAAAACACAAGCAGATTATAAAATAACGCATCCCTTGTAATGTACTAAACTTGTGTAGGCCTATACGGGCCAATTCCATATTGTGCTATTCATTCTTCCCGCACGCAACCAATGGTGGATGTAAATGACATCACGTGTGTGGAACTGCCACCAATTTATAGGTTTTCTATGCACCCAGAATTATATCGGAAATACTTTGCTCCAAATAAATTGACACAACTCGGAAATGGATCGAGTCGGAAAATTGAATCGATTTTTTTTGCATCGAAACGGAATTGCGCCGAATCTGAAACACACCTATTTTTTGAGTGCATATATCGGACCAAACAAACACCTTATCTTTCACATCAAAATTTGATGGGAAAGATAAAGGTTTGATTGGTTTTGGCTTTTCCTGACCAAACTTAACCCATCCTTCTTGATGTCATTCCATCACGAGTCGTTGCAATTCAGATTTTGGATCGAAAAAATACGTGCAGTTCCGATTCGACGCAAAAGTTTTGGCAAGTTCAGAAGTTGTCCGAAAATTGGAACTCTGCACTTGTTTTTTTTGAAGTCTAAATGCTTTTTTTGCTGTCCAAATTGTGGCAAATGAGGCGATCGACAGACGATCATCAACCAAAAAATTGACGATGCTGCAATCACGGGATGCGAATTTCCAAATTCCAAACAGTTCGCCGGAATTTCGAGCAATCATGTGCGTCGCAATTATTTACCTAACCTAATCCACCTTACCTCTGCCAGGTGTCAACTTGTGTGTGCGTGGTGTCAAACTTCTGCCCCTGGTGTCAAAAAAGTCTTCAGTATTTTTCAAAAGATTTTTTTTTCCAAAAATGACTTTCACATGATTCGAACCAAACCACGCCTGTGAGCTCCGCATTCGTTGCAGGACACTTTGACCACTCGGCCACACAGGCCGCGTGGTCGAATGTGATTGGTCGAAATTCTGACGATTTGTTTGGAATTTTGAAATTTGAAATTGCACACGGTGTCGGTGGAGCAGACGACGCGAATGAGTGAAAATCGAAACCAAATTCATGCAATGTCAATGACAGGGTTGTTTATCCTCGGGTAATTACCTACGGTGGCCCAGAACCGCCATACAACTACAAATACTAATAACGACAGTCCTTATCTGTTTGGGACACTGTAAAACACAAATACACCCAAATATAGCCAAATACAGCCAAATACAGCCAAATACACCCAAATATAGCCAAATATAGCCAAATACAGCCAAATACACCCAAATACAGCCAAATACAGCCAAATACACCCAAATACAGCCAAACAGTCGAAGACTGAAGAATGCCCAGTAATACCTACCCGTGCATATTGGACTTCAGGACTCCTTGGTGAAAGGAAGACGATGGCATATGGAGTTATAGCAGGTTTGTTCACGCGGAAAAAAGTTTTGGATCTGTCCAGGTTCATTTTAGCCTGTTTTGTCGATTTTGGGTATTTGGGGGATTTTCTGAGAACGCGGGAGCTTGAGGGTGTACTCCTTGACGAAAGGAACACGATGGCATGGAATATGGAGTGATGGCAGGTTTGTTCACTCTAAAAAAAGTTTTGGCTCATCTTGGATTTTGGCTGATCTCAGCTGAAGTCCCATGTTTTAGTACAAACCGTGCAGCCGAGTTTTTTGCTTGCTGTCACACTTCAACCGCGTTCCCTCGCAGACATAAATTTGCTCAGCAAAATCTTGTCACCACAAACGCATTGGCCATTCACACCAGCCGCCTGGAACATATTTTGTGAATTATTTTTGCAACAATATGGTGATGAATCCTCCGTTGAACACCCCATCCCAAACGCCACCAGACCAGACAGCCGTGAAACGTCAATAACAATGGTGTCGGGGTAACGGTGTTGTGTACCCTGCTCTCAGAATACCCTTCAGCCTTTTGAGCCGCTGCCTGCTCACAACAAATGCCTGAGAAAAATCCAAATATTTGATTTGAAGACAGCATTGTCCCTTTGCGGCGTTTTTTGCTTTTGACCGCATGTGGGTTGTTCGTCAAATCGAAGGGAGACAGTTGTCTGTGAGCATTTCCACTGGGATTCGGAGTGGGTGCTTCAAAAGTGAATGTTTTGATTCTGTTTTATAGGAAGGCCAGCAAATCAACGAAAATTGACGGATTTCTTGTGAGGCATTTTTGTTCTGAATCCACAGATTTTCAATGTTGTCTTTTTTGGTTCCGCCCTTTGTTACGGCAAATTTTGCTTGTTATTTACCCAGTTGCAAGGGAACAGGTTATCCTCCCAGGCAAGACCACAAAGGTTTCCCACACAATCAAGCAACACGTAAGATTATTTACAAACCAATTGAGGGAAAAACAAACAGTTTAAAAATTGCAGACAAAGACAGATAAGCAAACTAAAACATGTTGAAGAAAACTAAAGCTACAATCTGGATTCAAATATTTTGACTAATTGCTTCGCATCTTGTGACTTTAGAGTTGATCTGGTTTCTTTCTGCCTTCTCTTATTGAAACAAAAGCATCTCGCCCAAAGAGATCCGCTCAAAACAAAAGCATCTCGCTGAAAGCATCAAAAAACAAATGCATCTCGCAAACAAATGCATCTCGCTCAACTGTCTAATTTTCGTGGACGTAACATGTGCCATCAGGAATTGGCGTTAGAGTTACTGACCAGGGTGGTCTTCCAAACGGCAGTTTTGCACGTTATACTCATGCACTGCACATGTCGACTGCTCCTGCCTATGAAAAGAAAATACTTTAAGCAACATTTTAGGCATGTGGTTGAAAAAGAGAACTTACCCCCTTCTCGTGGAGATGGGGAATTGAATGCGTTTTCAGCCGTCTAGATGAATCCAGCCATCTGAGAAAGGTCTCAGGATTCGTCAACACCAGTCGTGATTGATTAAGCCATAAACACAGTCAATAATGGCAGTCAATAGTTACGGCCAGCAACTCTGCTAGCGTTTGCTTTAAGCCCTTTCCTAAAAGAAAGCAAACAACCCATTTAGCACCTATTCACTTGATCATTTTCATACACACTTCGAGAAGGCGTCACACATCCCGCAGCACTCTCATGGAAAGTGTGCCACTCTTCAGGTTTTTGTCACTTTCGCACAAGAACTACAGGCCCACTTCCGTGAACTAGAACATCCAGACGAGACAATTAGCCACAAAGAAAAATGCACAAATAAAACGAACGAATAAACAAACGAATTGAAATTGCCAACACTCTTTCGATACTCGTATATGCACACGTCTCTGATATTTTGTGCTTGTCGAACGAGCACCAGCGAGCAGTCACCTCGAACACCATTTCGAAAGTGGCAGGCAGAAACGCCAAGACAGCTGGATCCAGTGTGACCATATTATTTTGGCACTTTTTCCCTAGTTCGTAAATTTTTTTTCCCTAGACAGGGCATTTTTCCCCTAGGTCCTGGGGCGCAGCCCCAGCGGGGTTCCAAGGGGCAGCGCCCCTTGGCAGGGGGGTACGGGGGGACAGCGTCCCCCCGAAGGGGAAAATTTTGAAATGTTGAGGTCAAATTGTGCACACCAGAAGGCTAAATTCTTTGATTTTGTGCCTTTTCTTACCACAGTAAATATGAAAACCAAATAAACTTAATTTGGCCTAAAGTAGGTAGGCCTACCTACCTAGATCAGAACTAGATAACACCAAACACATGATTGCAAATGGGCACCTAATGAGAAGATCACTACCTGACCTCACTTCACGAATCGAATCCGAATCCATTGCCCAGTTTCGAATCGAATCATTTCGAATCGAATAGTCTGCGATTTGAGATTTTCGAATCGAATCTTCGAATCGAATCAAGAGTCACACAGTCTCATGACGACTGGCTTTCTTCAAAGTAATTGCAATTCAAAATTCTCGATCACAGAATTTATGTTGCCTGTTTCCATTCGCATTTTAGTGCCTCAGGCACCAAAATGCACCAAAACTTTAAATTTTTTCGAGTCCGGTTCGAATCTCGAATCATCTTCGAATCCCGTTAATCGAAGCGAATCTCGAATCTTTGAATCGAATCGCACAGCCCCATATTTCATCTGACAGTGCAATGCCAACTTGCTGATCGCAATGTCAGAAATGAAATTTTGGGAACACCCATCCAGACAGGTAGGTACCTACCACCTTTCCCTCATGCACCGGATTCACGATGAGGGCACACTGCCAAATCCAAAGAGGGATTCCAAAGAGGGAATCCATTGAGTGATGACACAATCACAAAAAGCAGAGACAGAGCCGGAAGAACGCGATGAGACCCTGAATGGCGCGTAAGGACAGGACAGGACAGGAGTCAGGAGACGTCCTCCTATGTCATGGTCAAAAAGGTCATCAAAGGCGAAGAGAAGATGAAACAAACACAAACTCTTGAACCATTCCTTACACAGAATCAACTTAAAACTTCACCAACACAAAAAATGTGAGAAAAAACAATTTCCCCCAGAAATCCCCAGGAACTTCAGTTTCCCCCAGCTTTTCCCCTAGATATTCGAATTCCCTAGATTTTCCCCCAGCGGTCATTTTTCCCCTTCAAATCCCCTAGATCTAGGGAAATTCCCTAGGTATGGTCACACTGGCTGGATCCCCAAAACCAGAGATCTTCCGCGGGTGGTTCACCTCCCAGAAAAGCCCTCACTCGGAAGTTTCACCCTCTGAACACTTCCCCAAAACAAATCTGCTCAAAAAAGGGAGTGCCAAAGACAGGCCATAAATCCCACGAATTGGTGATGCTCAAACTTCGACGTTTTTGGATCATGGTGGGCCTTTTGAATTGCGCAGAAAGTCATTTTTGCTTGCCTGGCAGCAGGGGTTGCATATTGCATTTTAGACCATTTTGTGAAATGAAGATGCACCTGCTCCAAGAAGACTATGACCACAGAGGATGAGGATGACAACCATTTCGACAAAATGTTAGATTTTTGGGATTCGATGTTCCCTTTTTCCTTTGTTTGGAATTGCATCATCCCTGCTTTTAGACAGATTGAAGGCACTAAAAACGTCCGCGGCTGTCAGAATAAAAGGCAAATTTATAGCCCATGACACAATATCTGCCACACTTTATTGCGCTGTTCCCACGACTGAGGCCAAAGGAATTGAAGTGCTCATTTTGACCATGAAAAAGAAAATGTTATCGCAAACCTTCAACAGGAAGAAGGTCCTGTGCAGCAGGGTGCTACAGCTCAAACTGGGAAACTCGGCTCCAGCATACTGTCCCCAATATCATTAATACTGTTATTCGGTTAAACGTTAAGAGCCGGTATAAACCACCTCGCGCAAGCAGACCGCTGAAATCCTGACCGGATTTAGTTGCAACCACTCGCAGTATCATATTATGAAAGCCAAAAGGTCAGTGATGCATGAGGTCAGAGCATTTGTGTGCTCTCCTTCACAATTTGCACTTGCGTCTGCTGCTTATCAAGAAGAGATGCGGATCGCTTGCGCGTCCTTGAGTCGACCTCTTTTGAACGCGTCCATGGATCTTTGGTCCAACGTTATCGAAAACTGTTTTGATGAAAATGCTGGAATTTATTGAAATATTGAACGGCGTTTGCTATCGTTTTTGGGACCCGCTTTTTTTTTTGGAAAAGATCTCTGTCATTCAAGTAATACTTACCCCATGCTGGGATCTCTGCGCCTCATGGACCACCTTTTAGCAGACCACCTTCTCGTGAGAACAGATTGGGGAAACCATCGCGTAAAATCATGAAATATTCCTCTCAAAAGATTGTGGCCGCAATGAGTTTTTGGAATGGGATGGGACACTGTAAAACACAAATACACCCAAATACACCCAAATATAGCCAAATACAGCCAAATACACCCAAATATTGCCAAATACAGCCAAATACACCCAAATACAGCCAAATACACCCAAATTCAGCCAAATACACCCAAAAAGTAAAATAAGCAATTTACCTAAGAACCATTATTCAATGCCCACAATACCACCTATGCAGCTGAGGTTTTTGTTGGGACGCTTCAAGCGCTTTCCCTTGCAGACATAAATAATTTAAGCAGCAAAATCTTGTCACCACAAAGGCATCGGCCTTTCACACCAGCCCCTGGAACATACATGTATATGAACATACATATTCAACATTATGCATGCATACTGTATGAACATTCATGCATTTTGTGAATTATTTTTGCAACAGTATATGATGATGAATCCCCCGTGTTGGTGCTGGTTTGGGTGGTTTCGGTGCTGGTTTGGGTGGTTTCGGTGCTGGTTTGGGTGGTTTCGTGCTGGTTTGGGTGGTTTCGGTGCTGGTTTGGGTGGTTTCGGTGCTGGTTTGGGTGGTTTGGGTGGTTGCTGGTTTTACCAGATACCGACCAGACAGCCATGAAACGTCAACAACAATGGTGTTGGGGTTTGTGTAGTGCCTGCTGTCAGAAGGCCCTTCAGCCGTTTGCGCCGCTGCCTGCTCACAACAAATGCCGAGAAAATCCAAATCTTTTGATTTGAAGATGGTATTGTCCCATTTACTGACTTTTTTGTTTTTGACCGCATGTGCTGCCCGTCAAATCGAAGCAAGACTGTCTGCAAGCATTTCCAACTGGGATTCGGAGTGGTGCTTCAAAAGTGAGTATTTTGCTCCTGGTTTAGTCCAAAAAATCAACGAAAATTGACTGATTTCTTGTGAGGCCTTTTTAGAGGCTTTTGTGAGGCCGTTTTTGTTTTGAATCCACAGATTTTCTGTTGACTTTTTGGATT